>JADBJO010018912.1:25000-34365 GCA_016801955.1 Conus betulinus
AATTCTCACAGAACTTCCAAGCACTCAGACTCGCAACAGAAGAACTTCTATGAGAATCGTGACCCAAAACATACTGAGCAGGCAGACCTCATGGAAATGCTGTAGAGCAGCCTTTCCAGCAGGACAGCAAAACTGGAGGCGGATGGACGTATCACACCAATGCTCAAGCTGTTTGTTAGAGCAGAGACAAAAGGTGGCTGGCCCTTGACCTGCGGGCAGTGCGTGCCTTGCTGCCCTACTTCTTTGCAGCTCGGCACCGGAATGATGTCGGCCACGGCTCTATGATCTCAGGCTTTCCAAGGAGATCCTTGAAAAGTTCTTGAAAGGTGAACATGTCATAAGACACAAGCCAGGCGTGTGGAATGGGCTGGCCAGACAAATGCCGTCATCAGTGCAAGATGGTCAGCAACACAGGCTGGCATTGCTGTCAACATGGAAACACAACTCAGATGAGCACTTAGGCTTCTCATCTGCAGTCCAATCATTAAGGACGTTGCAGACACCAGGAAAGAGGACTTTGCTTCGCAGCAAATTACTGTCCACGAGAAAAAAAAAAAGATTTCAGTTAAAAAAGTGAGGCTGATGACAACGACAGAGAACAAAGCAAAAACAACGATAACAACAACAACAACACACAAACAAAAAAACAACAAACAAACAAAAAAAACAAAACAAAACAAAACAAAACAAAACAAAACAAAAAAAAAACAAACAAACAAGAAACCACCATGAAAACTCAGTCCTAAAGCACCTATGCCCCCCCCTCAGAATGCAGAACTGAAGTTAAACAAAACTCAGCTGATCACCATGCAACTGCTACCAGCTTAAGTGGGTTTCAACAATAACGTCAAAAGCGCAAATCTGCAGTCAGCCATTTTGAGATCTGCGCTGGATCCTGATCCTCCAAACATCAACGCATGTCCAGACAAAGGAAAAAAAAAAAAAAAAAAAAAAAAAAAAAAAAGAAAAAAAAAACCAACTTCACACACACTGGTGCCACTTTGACTTCCTTTCTGGGTTGAAGCAGTGAATGTCCTTCTATTGGTGAAATAAAACTCTTTGACTGAATAGCGCTGTTGAACAGAGTATCCAGATGTCTTAACCAGGAGTGAAACAGAAAATGGACCGACTCGTTGGACGGGACGTGGTGGCGCCCTCCGGAAGGAGAGCTCACTCGCTCAGGCTCTGCAACTAAGCAATTATTGTCGTTAGTAGGGGGCTTAGTAGGTGGCGTCCTGCGTATGTTGGATCAGAACAGGCATCACTGAACACCGCCAAAGTGACTCGACGGCAGTGTAGTGTCTCCTCCGGTATGTTGTCTCAACGACTTCACATTAACTGCTCCCAGTGGATTGCCGGTGCCGGGACTGTGGCGGGCCGGGCCGGGCTGTGGCTGTGGACGGGGGATCAGAATGAGCGGCGTGGGGTGCAATGCCACTGAGGTGGGACAAAAAATGTGACAGAATAAAAATCGACCGACGAAGAAGGGGTAGAAACTGAAATACAGGGTAATGAGCATCATCCAACAACTCCTGGCTAAGTCTGAGAAGCCCCAAAGAGGAGTAGACCACTCAGTAACTGGCATCAGATTACGGCCACCTGTGTGATCTATTCATGTGCACCATGCAAATCAGCTTACATTTGTGTGACGGACCATATTTCGTCCGGTCCCAAATTTTGGCGACACGTTTGACCGAAACAAGTAAACCGAAAAAAGCGGTTGGCCTGACAGCTACTCACCTGCGTTTTGTGTAAGTCAGGTGAGCGAGGAGTTTCCTTCAGTCTCCGAAGAGCTACCGGCCAAGCAACAGTTTCAGTGAACCGAAGGGAGACTGAAGGCAGGTTCTGGCTGGCCGTCAGGTATGTGTTGACAGTTGATTTGAAGTTAGGGTTTGTGCGAATGAAGTTGTTTTTGTCCCCGACAAGTGATAGTGATTTTTACAGCTCTTAGTAAAGGCCTGAAATATTTAATTGTTCCCTTGATATATCTTGTGATTTGACGAGACATAGGGTGACAGTAGGAAGTTGTAGTTAGTGAATGTGTGAGTCGAGAGGTGGATGAGAAGAATGGAGTGAGTAGATGAAAGAAAAAAATATGTATGTTTGGGGAAAAGTAATCTTCTTTTTTTTTTTTTTTACTGGATCCTCTTTACCACCGTCGGACGGGTCTCCACAATCAATAAGCTGAGTATTCTGAGACCATATTGCCCGAGACACTTCAGAGGGGTCTGCGCCTTAGAAAGAAAGAAAAAAATAATAATCCTCCTACCGGAGTAGGTGCCAGCAGGAAAGAAAGAACATTGAAGATGTCCCGTCCTACCATAACTCGCAGCGTCTCTCCGGAGAGTACCTATGTCATCTAAGAGCTGGATGGGACAATTCCACGGACATTGCAAAACAGCTTTCACAAATGTGTCCAGGGTCGCAGCATCAACGGCAGTCAGGAGGAGGGCATTCCAGTCCTCGATTGTTTTTGGGAGGAAGGATTCACCCCAGTGGTTTGTTCTAAGGGACAGGTTGAATCAATGTATTATTGAAAAAAAGTGTGTGTGTTTTTTTATCTTTTCCCTGAAGTATAATAGTGATGTGAGAGTTGGTGAGCTCTGGAAGTGAGCAATAAAAATCATTGTGGATAAATCATTGGAAAATGTATTCTGAATCCTGTTGCGGCAAGATGAAAAAGGACGAACGGAAATCGTTCCTTGATATGTAATTAGACACGTCTAGTGATGATGATGAACATTCTGTTCTTGATAAAAAAGGGACGAACGGAAATCGTTCCTTGAAATGTAATTGGACACGCCTAGTGATGATGTAATACGATAAAATAGGACAAACGGAATTCGTTCCTTTATATGTAATAACTGTATTCTTGGCACTTTGAAAAAGGGTTCCATGTGTAAATCCTTTCCTTCAATGTAAACAATCATGCTGTTAATCAAAGAACATTTCTATTGTAATGCACCCACTGTATTGAAACTTTGTCGATTCTATTATTGGTATTTTTCCCCAGGTTCCAAAGAAATAAATTATGTGAAGAGTGACTGCTAGTTACAAACAAGAACGAGAAATATGTTGGAAGAAGGCTAGATAATCAAGTAAACCAGGTGTGGTGAAGCCCCGTGCCAGACCCGGAACTGACTGTCATCTGGGTGTGGGGTGCAGCCCGTGCCCAGCCACAGTCTTTGCACCGTGGGGGTAGGGAGAGGCTGACCGAGGGTCAGTTGATACCGTGTGTTTACTGCCAACCGGGTGTGAGGTGCAGCACGAGCCCAGCCGCTGTCTCCTCCCCTTGTGGGTATCGAGAGGCTGTCCGTGTGCTCAGCAACGAGCTGGTGTGTGAAGGACCGGCTTCAGAGTTCGTCGGGACGACGACTTGTGTTCTTCCGTTGTGTGGGAGTCCCTGGAAGGACTCCACGAACTACTCCCATGAGCGGCTTCGTTTTCCGTCGAGTCGACGTGTGTTTTTTCTGTTTTGTGAGAGTCCCTGGAAGGAGTCCACGAACTGCTTGCGCGAGAGTGACTTCTGATCTGAGTGAAGACTGTATGACTTGGGCCAGATGCGGCCAAGTGCATAGACTGTTTGTTGTGACCCTGCTGTGGGTGCCAGCTTCGTTCGATTGGACAGTACAGTATCAAGTGTCGTTGGTGGTGGCGAGAACTTTATGATGTGCCTGTTTATGCTTGTTATGAAACATGTATTATGATTTGATGGTTCAGGCAGGGAAAAAAAAAAGGAAAGGAACCTTGTTGCCTGGCTATCTATGTTCATGTGGTGTGGGTGTGTGTAGAGACAAGTCGTACACGCATCCAAACTTCTTCAGGTGAGGGTCAGACAGCAAAATACGCACCGCACACCATCCGTAACATCTGGTGACCCTGTAAATCTTCTTTTGCTATTAATTAAAAAATTAATTGTCTTAGTACGGATTTGTTTTTGTGTCCCACTTCTTAAAGACAGATTACGTTCACAGACTTTCTTTTTTGAGAAAATGAGTTGTGTTGTGTTGTTTTGTTGCATGACTGTGTTTAATTTCTTTCCCGTCTCCAGCGTAACGGGGTATCTCTCTTTTGTATAGTTTTCTTGAGATACGAGGGTCTAGTTCTTCTTTCTTATTGGGCTTTGGTTTCATTACCTTCGGTTCTCCCTCTCGATGGTTTCTGTTTCTGTCTTCACTTGGGGATTGCGTTACCTCTCCAGCATTTTTAGGGTTCTTTCTCTTGACTGAGTAAGTGTGTAAGTGCCTGACCTGAACTATTTTGAAAAAAAATTGGTTATTTTCAATGCTTAGTGCTAAAAAAAAAAAAAAAAGAAAACACAATATTGATAATATTTTGTTATAATTCCTATGCCATTGCTTGATTTATGCTTGCCCCCTGGACAATTCATTGCCATCTCCCTCTCCTGATTATTTACTGATTATTTGGCATTGATTGCCGATTGTGTTGTTCTTTCTCCACGTATTCCTGAATTCCTGTTTCATTGATTATTCCTATCTTTCCTTATCTCGTTTTTCGTTTTGAGAAATATTTAGTCTTTTTTTTTTTTTAAAGAGTGATTGGTCGTTAGTGTTTACTTAAAAAAAAAATCTTCTTTCGAATACACACACACACACACACACACACACACATATATATATATATATATATATATATATATATATATATATATATATATATATATATATATATATATATATATATATATATGTGTGTGTGTGTGTGTGTGTGTGTGTGTGTGTGTACACTATTATAAATATATATACATATTTATTTATTTATTATCTCAATTTCTTTCTTTTAAATGGCAGAAACACTGGTCGTAGCTATGACAACTTTGTTCAAATGCGTCAATACTTATGACGTTCTTACCTTGTCAATAAACAAGCCCCAGAAGAAGGCCGCTTTGCCGAAAATTTGGCAAAATATTATGACTTTAATGACATTAAGTGCGTTGTGTTTCCTTTTAATGTATGTATATATATATATATATATATATATATATATATATATATATATATATATATATATATATATATATATGTGTGTGTGTGTGTGTGTGTGTGTGTGTGTGTGTGTGGCCCTTTTCTTAAAACCTAAAAGGCAGAGGGAGTCAAGTTAGGACTTTCCGAGGTCACTAAGGAGAAACAATCAGATTTCGAAATACCGGTATCTGACCAGGAGTTATGATATGTTAGTGAGTCAGATGCTTGCTGGTTGTTCTTCGTTCTTCACAAATACATTTTGTTTCGTTTGTACATTAAGTTTTTAAGGCATCAAGTTTTAATTTATAAAATATTGAAATGAAAGTTCTGTATTGGTACATATTTTTCACTTGTAAATGAGGAATGCACAAGTTCATGATTATTTAGATGAGTGTTTTTATCAGTCACACCAAGGAACGTATTTTTTGTGGTGTTTTCTGAATGGGCACCAGAGAGTTTGCTTTACTAATTGATTGACTTCTGGTAAAGGAAAGGATATATTCAATACTGTGGCGCCTTTTCATTTCTGGCTCCTGTCTCTGTACATATTTCAGCTAGCTCATTACCCCAAAATACCAATGCGATGGAATCCAACAGAAAGTGACATCAGTTCCTTTACATATCAAACATGAATAAGATGACATATTTCATTTATAAGAAAGTTGTTCGAAACGGTATTTGGAAATTTTATGATTTGCAGAACAGACATTGAATCTACACAAATAACTACTTTAAACATTGATTGTGGCAAGTCAATTTAAATGTGACAACGCCATAATAACAGCTATCATTTCGGCGACAAATATTTGACCTGCCTTTTCCGATGGAATGTATCTTTTCAACCTTTTGTGATGGTATAACAAAAGCAGAACCTGACTGATTATTAGACAATACTGAACCATCTGTGTAAACTTTAAGGTGTTGAGGATATTTCTATTGTATATGCATCTTTACAGACTAAGATAAAATGTTTAGTTGGTCAGTTTTGTTCACATCAGTGCGATCAAGATCAAAATGTGTCCTGTTTCTTTCCTGAGCTGGAGGAGAAATCAAGGCCACCTTAACTAATGTCTCAGAACTGACTGTTGACGCTTTCAAAAGATGTTCTTCTAGTGCAAGAACCAATGGCAGAATATGACAAAACAGTCTGAGCTCTTTTTGGATTATGAGATTCAGGTTTTACAGCAATATCATTTTCGTTCACATCTATGAGCGTTGAACACCTTCATTACGTATCTGGCAAGTGTTAGCTTTCTATGTTCGTCTAATGGTAAAATATTAATTTCTTTATCAGTTCAGTAAGTTAAAGCATGGAACGGAAGATCAAGGCATAACTTACAGGGCTTTACTATCTATGCTTTGGAGCTTTTGTAATAGGTATTTAGGGGCACTGAAGAAAGCCTCTTGTGCATAACATAATTTTGATCGGATCAGTGATGTGGCTGCATGTTTTAATGTGTTTATACCCTGACACCAGCTTTGTTTACTGATAATTTTCAAAACGTTTAGTGTTTATCTAGCTTTGTTCAGAAGGCACTGAATATGAAAGTTCCACGTTAATTTAGATGTTAAATATACTCCTAAAAATTTAACTAAAGCTTTGTAGTCAAGTGTGACTGCATCCATTTTAAAAGAGGGCAAATCGCTTGCATCAGCGCCATTGTTAAATAACACTATAATGTTTTCTCACAAGAAAACATTAGACCATTCTCAAACATGTGTCTACCAAGACTGTCTTTTTTTTTTTTTCAGTAGTAGTAGTAGTAGCAGTTCAGTGTTCTTTTAGGAGTATTTTTCCTTATTGAAGTATTCATGCATCTATATACACAGATCGTCAGCATACTGCACAGCTGTGATAGTTTTTGCTTGTATATTTTGGAAGATCACAGAGTAAAATGTGAAACAACATTGGAGCTATCACAGAGCCTTGTGGAATTCCTATTTGTAATGATTTAAATTCAGAGTACGGATTTTTTTCTTTAACTTGTAGCTTTCTGTCTTGAACAAATTCTCTGATATGATAATAAAGATTGCCAGATAGACCTATGTTTCTTAATTTGAACAACAATCTGACATGCCAAACACTATCGAAAGCTCTTTTAACATAAAAAAAGTAGCCAAAACGCTTTTTCGTTTTGCAAACTGATTTTTTAATTGTGTGGTATTACGTCACGTTCATCATAGTAATATCTCAATCTACTCAGAACTATTTTTTTTTTTCCATTAATTTTGAGACATGAGAGGCTGAAGCTATTGGTCTGCAACATTTGTTGCAGATTTACCCTGATTTAACATGGGAATTATCACTGACTGCTTCCATATTTCCTGGCATAATACCCACTGACCAAATGCGTTGAAACATTGTTTGCAAAAAAAAAATTATGAAATTAGTTGTTAAGTGTTTCAACATATAATTTGAAATTGTGTCTAACCTTATAGATGACGTTTTGTTAATTAATGAAAAAAAAAAGTATCATTCACCTCATGTATTGTATTAGGTGCATTGACAAAAAGATCACTTGGCTCATCTTAGGGATGTTGTTTTTTTTTCTTCCTCCTGTCGAACCTGTCTACATTCTGGTGAAAGATTTTCCATTCGCATTGTCCTTGAGAATATATCGGCAAACGCTTCTGCCTTTTCCTCTGAAGTTGGAAATTTGTTAACCCATGTTTCATGTTCCGAAATTCTGTCCACACTTTCTGAACATCTTTATGCTGAGAAACCTCTTTGTTCCAGAAGGATGACCAATATAAACGTTTGGCTTTGGCTACTACTCTGTTCGAATATGCGTTGGCTTCTTTCATGTCTTCGTGTCCCTTTTCTATCGTATAGGAATGTGCACTTGAATCATTCCAAATTTGATGTTTTTCTTTTTTCACTTCCTCAGACTTAATTTTAAGGTATGCTCTATATTTCTTTCTTTTTTTTTTCTTCTTATTTACGGCTTCGTCGCAATCTTTTGTCCACCACACATTTCCAGTATGACTTCTTTTTTCTGTTAATTCTACATTTAGGAATAGTTTCATTTGCGGCGGAGAGACTCATTTCATTGAATGTACGATATAAAACATTTATATCATATCAGTTATCAAAAATATCATCTACATCAAGGTGAGAAAAAGAAGAGATTAAATTTTCTTCCAGTCTGCGAGTTTATAATTGTAATTATATTTATTATTTTAATTCAATCTTTAGTGGAAAGTTATCACTTCCAAGAGTGTCTTGACATGTTTTCCATATGCAGTCAGAAGCTAATTGTGGAGAAATCAAGGACAAGTCAACGGCATTTGCTCTGTGGGTAGAAATATCTGGTATTCGAGTGACGCTCCCGCCATGTAGCAAGCACAAAGATGAGTCCACCATATTTTCAACGAAGCGATTGCTGGTTACAGTTGAGCAGTCTTTATCCCAGAATGGAGAGTGGTTTTTCAAAGTCTCCACCAACCAGTCATTTTTCAAGAGAAGTTTTTAAACGAATGTAGCCACTTAGTGTTTCGATCATTCGGTCCTTTGTGGCAAATAAACGGAGACAACTTTTAGAACATTCTTGTTATCAATTCTAACACTTGCCGCGCAAGAACATAAATCTGGTTGATCTGATGGAACTGGTGATGGGCATAAAGAATAATCAACGCCTTGCCGGATGTAAAGAGCACTGCTTATTCATTCTCTGCAAAGGAGAAAGATGAAGGAAATAACAAAATGATAACAAATGGTTGTTTTTAACAATATCTGATATATAAACAACATCAAAACTATCAATAGACGTACAACAGTCCACGCTACTAGGTGTTCATCAAAAGTATCTGGCTGACGGTAATGTAAAGACTGCACAGTTTATTTGTTCTGTGTCAGTACCAGTCTCGTAAGCAGTCGTACATATTCCACCACCGTCCCTGTCGACTTTCAGCAAAGAAGGGCTGTCTTGAAGGGGGCAGGTATCGCTGCATGGGTGGTGGGGCCAGGGGTCGTCTGGCAGTTTTCCTGGGTCTGCTCCAAAAGAAGTGCCGTACGTGTCTGCCCAGGTTGCCTGTTAGGACACTGGCCCCTCTGGTGTTGGGGTGTAGACCGTCCTTCAGTGTTGTGATCTGAAAATTGTCGTGACTTATGAAGGATACATTCTCTGTTTTGAAACAAGTCATTGGTGATCAGGGCATTGAAGAGCTGACCACAAACTTCAGTATCAGGATCCTGAAACCGAACGATTTTACTGACCACGGTCTTCGTCTTTGGATGTTTGTTGGAAATATCTTGAACGCATTGAACGAAAGCTTTGCTGCACACTTTTGGGTCTGACTTCTTCACGTCATTTACTCCACAGTAAGCAATTATCGCGTCCACTGATTGCTTGGTTGTTTTTCACAAACCGCGGATACCCC
>JADBJO010018913.1:0-2500 GCA_016801955.1 Conus betulinus
GACCGATCGCAGGAGCTGAGAAGAGAGAGAAGAGAATGCAGAAGAACGCTGCAAAAAACTAGAATATCCAGAAATATGCGATTCAGACAGGATAAAGACAGAGACCATTTCCTTGCCAAAAGCATCAAATGGATTATAAAGTGTATGAACGAGGAATGACCCGTCCCCCCCCCCCGATTGTTAAATGAATACTGCGTTTCGTGTATGCCCCAGTTACACATTTCGATCAGTCAGCCAGTTGACCTACGGCATACAGCCGTGTATTATTATTATTATTATTATTATGATTATTTTGTTGTTGTTGTTAGGGTTGGTGCTTGTTGTTGTTTGTATGTTGCTTTCTAATCACCCATTGCAACGTACCTGCAACTGTAACCTTCTCAGAATGGGCAAAGGCTGATGTCCTATCTTGAATGATTTTATCAATTTTACCGCTGCCATCATCTTCTTATAGTCTACATTATCATCGACATGTATCTTCTCTAAAACTCTTCAACCTCTCTCTCTCTCAGCTCATCTCAAACACAACACACACCACCACAACACACACACACAGAACACACACAACGACACAACACACACATGAGCAGAACACATACATACTCTGCACGCCGCCAAACCACCAGATACCCCACACACCACACACACAAACACACCAAACACACACACAGCACACACACACACCAAACACACATACACACACACACACACGCACGACAACCAAGAACACACAGCGCCAAACAGCTAACAACACACAGTCTCAACACCAAAGCAACCACGTACACACACACACACACACACACGGTGGCGCGCGCAGGCCGCGCGCTGCCGACCGCGCAGCGCCCAAATCACCGCCACACACGCACGCACGCACGCTCACACAAACACACACAAAAACACACCACACACACATCACACACACTTACACACACACACATGTACGCGCCGGGAGCGCAAACCCCATCCTGCCGGCTGTTCTTTACCACACACTTACGTGGCTTAAAAATTCCTCAGATACCGGGAGACAAAGGAAGAAATCACTTTCACCCACACGTGGAAAACTAAAACCCTGATGCCTGTAAACACTTTAAAGGCTAGACAAACAAAAGACACGTGCAGTGGCACTTGTGCTACCTTTCCATGTACATATCAGACTGATACGATTTGTCACCTATGTACGTCTTCCAAAGAAATACACACAAACAACAGGGCGAGAGAGAAAGGAAACACAAAAGTGTTTAGCGAAAGCAATTTAACTAGCGTCTGGTGTACATATGCTAAGACTTTGTACTGGTATGAATGACCTTCCCTATATAACTTCAGTAACTTACTATGATTTTGACTTGCACTGATATGAAGCAACGTTTACGTTGTCAGATATGTTCATTCTGTTTTATGTTAGTGCAACATTACAATATGCATATGTACATGTCAGATTTATGCTATGAAATTTTCAAATAAGAGAAACTTTCTGCAAAAGTTGGAAAAGGGACAGTTTTCTTTTGGGGGCCGATGAAGAAGGGCATGTGACGCTCCAACGAAACAAAAGAAAACAAAAGGAAAGAAAATAGATGCTCAAAGGACAATATGAAGGTGGTTATAGGTTAAAGGTTCCAGTCTCGTGGCTGAATAGCCGTAGGGGGAGTTAAAAGTTACTGTTTCACCGCGTTAAAAGCACAACATTTGAAAGACGACCCTATCCATCTCTTTCTGCCGCCTGAATTTGTCCTGAACTGACTCTAAAGGTAAAGTTACCCACTTACAGCTGGGTGAAAAGAGGGTGTTTTTGTGCCGTAAAAGTCCGACATCACGAGTGATCTGAACTCACGGACGTCAGTTCCACAGCTGAACGCTCTAACCACTTCAGCGCAAGTGTTTGCAGCTGAGACTACGCTCAGGGAACCAGAACAAAAAGCAAAGCAGGGGGAAAAAAATAACATCCAGACAGTATATGAGGGGGAGGGGGATGTGTTTCTCTTAGGCACAGAGGCTCTCCAAGCAAAGCTGAGTCCACACAGGTAAATTGTTTTGGCTTTTACAGGGCGGCGACGGGGTGCAAGAGCTGTGAGGTTCGTGTGGACCGACTTTGAAGGCAGTGATTTGCTCGCAGTCTGTGGTTTAAACGCCACTTGGGGCTGAGGGTTATGGGGTCACGAATGTTCCCATTTCATGCTCTGAAGACGGGGATGCGGCTAGCATAGTGGTGGGATTAGGAATGGACGCATGTGTGTGCATGCCAAAGATCGCCCTGAACATTCTGGTGTTCGTGACAGTGTGTATGTATCTCGAGAAATAGCCGAGTTTGTTTGTGGTCTGCCTCAGTACCTGAGTGGGCGTGGGCGAGTAACACAACTGTAACTGACTGTTGAACACTGAAAGAGACTGATACATGATTAAGTAGACGCCAAAATACACACACACACACACACACACACACACACACACACACACACACACACACGCACGCACGCACACACACACACGCACACACACACACACA
>JADBJO010018913.1:10000-20000 GCA_016801955.1 Conus betulinus
TCATACGCGAAGTGAAATAGGCAGCTGATTGACAATTGGAGGTCAAGAGGAGTGCTGCTTACAATGGCAGGGAGAGAGTTCTTTCAGGCCAGACTTGACATCCCGCCCCAAAAAAGGCGGCGCTCTATCTTAATTGGTCAGATCACCAAGTTAGGCACAAAAGAATGTCTTACTCACAAGAGCGAGCTTGTATCTGCTTAATATGGCCCAGTAGATATTCTACTGAATGAAGAAACATATCGCTGAATAGATTAAAAGCGAATATTCCTCAATGGCAAGAATCTTGTTCAATGGCAGACACGTCCACAAAACAGAAATGTCCTCTCAATGATACTCACAAACATATCCCACAATGTAGACATACCGGCTACACCACTGAACGAGTCGCCAAAAACATTGGCAGACAATGGCAGACACTCCCTGAATGGCAGCATCCCTCAAGATAGTCGTGTCCTTCAGTGTCAGGCATATCCCACAATGATAGAGAAGGACCTTCAACCCCATATCCCGACACTGGCAGACATATCCCTCAAGAATCTGCAAGCGGACTCCAGCATCAACAGCACCAGCGAACGCGTGTGACAGTTCCCAGTTACTCTATCAGATTAAAGATAACGCCTTCTAGGATCAACTCATTCCTCTCTTGCCACTCTCCTTCTCCCTCTCACATGTGGTAACATTCACTCTCTCTCACATTTCTCTCTCTCTCCTCTTCTCTCTCTCCTCTCTCTCTCTCTCCTCTCTCTCTCTCCTCCAAATGTCTCGGAATGGAAAACGTCATCTGTATGGTTGCTTTCAACTGTCTTCTGTCAATCTGTCTGTCTGTCTGGAGATGAAGAGATGATTATTCTGGCAGTCTGATCGATCAGAGGTCCGTCTCCTCTTTCTGTCGTCAGATGGGATACACAGCCTGTTTTGCATCGCAAGATCGGTTTGTTTCACCACGAACATTGAGTTCGATGACTATGACTATGCTGTAGGCAGAGCTTCGTTGAAGATTGGCGTGAAAGAGTTTTCTTCTACTTAGCACACGTGACACTTGTCGATCTTACATTTGTTATTCAATACACCTCGTTTGGAAAGCGTAGCACATTATATATTCCATACTACACTATTTAGTTCTGTAGAACCTTGATATGACTGATAACACGTGTCAGTCCAGTATCTATATAGCTGTCAAAAAGATTTAGGGAAAGGGAGGGGGAATGTTCAGCCACTATCTCTTCTTCACGCGCCAAAAATAGTAAAGTTCTCTGATTGGTAGGGAGAACCATCGTAATTATACACCACCGACTGCCCCACTAGTGCACAACATATGAACTGTCAGTGAAGTGCTACAGACTGGCCTTGGTCAGCGATCCTTTTTCGCCTTCTACCTCTCATCTGGCATGTAAATTGGACTTGAAATAAATTGATTCTGCACGAACCTTTTACCTTATTAAAACATTAGAGCAGATCTGTGCACCTGCCGCCTGCAATCTGATTTCCAAGCTGGGCCATGGCCAGCACAATGGTTCATTGGTTCTGATGCATAACTTACTTCGCCACGTCAAACGATGTCATGGAATGATAGCATACATGAATGACCTACAAAGGTAGGTCACACAAGAAGCACGCTTATTCCCCCAGGAAACTGTTTCACCTACCCCAGCTATATGGACCAGACATTTTGTTTTTATACTGCTCTGTCGTTCCTTCAGCATTGCTGAGACTGCAATGCCCTGCCAACAAAGTAAGCGCTCATGCAGGTGGGTGGTCAGGTTAACACTCTTCCCTCCTCCTCCCTCCACCCAGTCCTCTCCCTTCCTCTACCAGTTCCTTCCCCCTCCTTCCATCACTTGCCTGTGGCGACACTGTTTCCAATTCATGTTAATCCAGATTTTTTATACCGAAATTTGCAGTGGAAAAAAACGTGTAAGGCAAGTAAGTCACAATATTAGATCACACAAAGCACAACAGAAGACTCCAACTGATTGATATTATGAAGAAGTTTCTAGTCAAACACAACGCATTAAGACGAGACAAGACATTACAAGATGTTTTACTCATAATTTGTAAGAAAACATAACAAAAAGATATCTCTTGTCAAACACAGCATATCAAATCCGGCTACGCTCTGTCACATATTATTTTTCTCGATGTTGAGGTCAAAGGTGACAATCTGCCATGCGTATGTCTTCAGTCAAAAACCCCGCTGTCAATAAAGCATAAAGGGCCACAAGATGTTAGAGCTTCATTTCACGGAGCTCCATCTCGGTAAAAAGCCTTCTTTCAGTCCTCCCCCTCCCTCCACCAAGTTCTTTTCTGGCACCTTGACAGATGTCTGTTCTGCCGTTCAGTGAGTGGCTTTTTCATGAACAGGTCAGCAAATGTCATCGTCTCTACGGCTGCCTGTCCGTTTCGGAATGAAAAAGATTCTCCTTCACCTTCTTTTTTTTCCAGCTCTCTCTCTCTCTCTCTCTCTCTCTCTCTCTCTTTCAGAAAGAGAGGCTGGCGCATTAGATGGACAGGTCAAGGAATTTGAATGACAACCTGAAGATCTTCAGGAAATATGTCAAAAGACAGCACAGCGGTCAACAACTGAAATCTTGGTGACACATTGTGATAACTACACTGTTGTGCTTTATGTTTGAAATTCGTGATTTAACTTTGTGTTCCCTACGTCTGTGTTCTGGATTACATATCGATGTGTTCTTATGTCTTATGTAGCAATCATCATCATTTCTGATTTGTTATTGTGCTCAGTCCTCTTCCTTCCCAGCGTTTGTCCTTAAAAATGGGCTTTGAAAAGCTCACCAACAGGTGAACTTGAAAATTATCTTTGCAAGCTGATCAACAGTTGAATGTCATTGGCTCTGCATCACTGTCGCAAGAAAATTAGCAAAACAAAGCGAAACGGTTACGTTAATACTTACAAGGAAAAATGGGAAAGTTCAGAACAAAGATGAGGTTTAAACAATCTAGTTTCTAAGATACCTTTTCCATTCAAAAGCCGCTTAATCTTCGACCTAAAGGAGAAAAAAATCCTTTTGAATTATGTGCAGTCATTACTGTGTCTTCATAAACAAAAATAGTTATGTTATATAACTGTCAATATCCATATTGTGAGTTAATTTCGTTTGTTGTAATTTATCCTGCACTCCTCTTCCTTCCCTAATCCTCAAGTTTTCATCCTCTGCTAGATGGTGTCGTCATCATTGTTGATGATGGTGATTCTGGTACTGAATAGGTGGTGGTGGCGGTCATAATAGTAATTATGATGGGTTTTTTTTTCCTGTTACCTGGGCCTGATTAACTCAAAATTAGAACAATGATTACATGTAACTGCTTGTAAAGTATAACTGAAAAGACTGTCAAATCATTGTACCCAAAACCAAGCCCATCCACTCTCTCAACACACACACACACACACACACCATCTTGGTCTGCATTAAAAAAAATTTCCCTTGGCGAGTCAGTACTTTTCACAGATGACGCCATGACAGTTTTATGAATCTGCGTGGCTTCGCCACAGGGAACAAACAATGCTCCACGAAGTATGTGAGAAAGGAGGTAGGGATAGCGGGGAGGTGATTGAGGGAAGGTTGCGAGGGGGTGGGGGGACGACCAAACTTCTTTAAACACTGCGCAGCTTGCATTAACAGTCCAGGTGAACTTTGCTCATGCATTGAAGAACGTGTGGTGCAGCCTGATCAGGGTTGCCAAATCTCGGCGTGGTGATGAGTGTTAGGACACGCTAGTTTTTGGTCCTATGAGTTCATGTCACTGCCTCTGTCGCAATCAAAAATGAGTTCTTTTCCTTTAGCAATGGGACCAGCAAGGCCGTAAACAGCCAGCCATAGATACGCTTACCAGAAGGAAAAGGACTCACTGCGAGTGTTTGAGCGACATTCTCCTGCATTAAATATCAGAAATAGCAGTCTTTGTCACTCCATCTAGATTTTTCCCGAAACAGATCTACTAACTAAGAGGACTGGGGCCCGTTCAATAAGACAAATTCAGCCGCCTCTCTCTCACTTAAAACACACACACACACGCCAGCCACCATAGTGCAGTAGTTAGCGTTCTCAGTTTTGCAGCTCGGGTGTTGTGGGTTCGAGTCCATCAAAGGCACTTATTTGTGGGATTTTTCATCTGTGTGGTATGGGGCGAGTTGGGGAGACTGCAACCACACAGACGAGTTTCATCCACATTGTGGAGGCGTCTTTTTTGAGTGTTGTGCACATTCCTACACCAACATCGCAAAATCATGCCCATCCTTATGATAAATCAAATTTTTCGAAGACGTCAGCTTATTTTCCTCTCCAGGTCTATGCCTACAGTGAGTTCGAGTCACTCACCGGTGTCGGCAAGCGTTCGGTAACTGTCGTTGGATGGACCTGGGGACACCTTCTGGAGGAGGACACGCACTCATTGCAGCTCTGCGACTAAGTGATAATTGTCGTCAATGGATGGTCTGGTGTGTGGTGTCCTGCAAAGACATCTCCTTCCCTTCCCCATTATTCAGCTGATGCCAGTCCCCACCTTAACTCCGACGCCCCACCTCACCCTACCCCCCCCCCCCCCAACACACACACACACACACACCTCCCTTCTCTTACCTCCTCCCCACGGCAAGAAAGTTCGATGAAGTTCTTGAGGGGGAAAAAAAACTAAATGCAACGTGTCTATTTTTATATGAAATTCGAGCGAAATATTGTTGTTTCTTTTCTTTTCTTTCTAATTTTTTTTTTCTTTATCGCCACATGTCTGAAATTTCCTTCATTTGAAATCCTTAGAACAGTAGTAGATCTATTGCAGACGCTACACGCAGAGTTACGAATGCACTGAATGTCGATCAGTAAATCGTTATAAACCATATTAACTCCAGTAAGAAATTAGTACATTCTCTCTCTCTCTCTCTCTCTCTCTCTCTCTCTCTCGCTTGTACACATTCGCATGCGCGCTGGCGCGCAAATACAGAGAGAGAGAGAGAGAGAGAGAGAGGGGGGGTTATTGTGCTGTCCTCTGGGTCTCTTCGGGAAAACAACATGAAAGATTACGGCGTGTATGTGATAAGTTTCTCAAGTAACTTCTCACAGGCATTGCCGAACAGGTGACCTACATAAAATCTTGTCCAAGTGAAAAAGAAATATTTGACATCTGTATATAAATCATGTTGAGCCTCTGGAGCAAAACGAAGCAGCGCGGTAAAAAAGGGAATGATATACGAGAAAGGGGTGGAAAGGGAAGGTAGGGGAACGGGGATAAGGGTAGACATATAGTGCGGGAACTGGAGAATAGTCAGATGGGATTTGTGGCTTGGGTGAACATCAAGACCTGGATAGGTGAACTGAATGGAGAACATGTAGAAGGCAAAGCAGAGAAAGACAGAGACAGATTGAGAGACAGGGCGGGAGGGAGAGAGAAAGACAGAATGAACAACGCAGAGAGATAATCAAGCAGAGAGAAAGACTGAGACAGACAGACAGACAGACTGACTCACTGACACACTGACAAATATAGATCAGCGGACAGAAAAAGAAAGGCAGGAGGAGTTAAAAAGACTTTGAGACAGACAGTCAGACGGACGGACAGGCAGACAGACAGACAGAGACCAGAGAGAGACGGGGGGGGAGGGAGGCCGAGAAAGGGCGGGAAAGGACGTGAAAGAGAGACACAGACAGACAAGAAGAGAGAAAGAGATTAAGATAGAGACACAGACTTCTACTGGCAGGTCGTCAGAAGAGACAGCTATTTCTTTTCAGCAGACATTTGGAAATCGTGCTTCCACCCTCCATTTTCTACAGAGACGTGTCGCAAAAACTGCGTTAGAGGATTCTTGACTGGATAATAAGTTGATGACACAGAAAGAAAGCCGAGGACATTTTTGGAGTGAATTTGCTTAATTTGTCATATTTCTCTTCTGTTTTAAACTTTAAGCAAATATTACTGTTTGGTTCAATTCTCTCTCTCTCTCTCTCTCTCTCTCTCTCTCTCTCTCTCTCTCTCTCTCTCTCTCTCTCTCTCTGCCCAACAAACCGATTATTCCCAAAATAATCCCATTATTTGGAATTTTTAAGACAATATGAAGTAAAATTTCAGGGGATGCACACTTAATTACAAACGGCCTAATTGTTCATCAGAAAGTATTTATGAACTATCTATGTTTTGAAAGAAAAATTAGATGAAAGGAACGGTAAGGTGTTTTATACCCTCTCTCTCTCTCTCTCTCTCTCTCTCTCTCTCTCTCTCTCTCTCTCTCTCAAATACACACCCACACACACGCACGCACGCGCGCACGCACGCACGCATGCACGCACGCACGCACGCACGCACGCACACACACACACACACACACACACACACACACACACAACCGCATGCATGCACGCACACACGCACGTATGCAATCACACGCACAGTCAAATATTGGTTACCATCATTCTATTTGGAGGAAGTAGGGAAGATGGGGTTTTTTTTTGTATGTTTGTTTTTTGTTGTTTGTTTTTGTTGTTGTTGTTGTTTTTTGTTTTGTTTTTTGCTTTGTGTGTGTGTGTGTGTGTGTGTGTTAATCGCATGTGGGGTTCAGTTTTGGGGGAATGTCGGTTTTTTTTCGGTCATTACCGATCGGGCTTCGAACCTAGTTGATCTCTGAGTAGAGTTCAAGGGATGCACGCCCCGACTGGCGATCATTCAGGTCCAGTGCCAATATCTGCTGAGCCACTGTTTGGCCAGATTCCCCTTCACCCCTTTTTTCCACCCCCTGCCAGTTGAGCAGGTTCAGGTGCACCGTATTTGGGTGGGAAATGGGATTCAGACTTCAATCAGGGTGTGTGTGTGTGTGTGTGTGTGTGTGTGTGTGTGTGTGTGTGTGTGTGTGTGTGTCTGTCTGTCTGTCTGTCTGTGTCTGTCTGTGTCTGTGTCTGTGTGTGTGTGGTGTGTGTGTGTGTGTGTGTGTGTGTGTGTGTGTGTGTGTGTGTGTGTGTGTGTGTGTGTGTGTGTGACAGAAAATTCTTCACAATTTCACACATTTGATTCTTTCCCCAAACTGCTGAAATCATGTTTTAACACAACAAACGATTTCTTTTTATTTTCAAAGTGGGGTGACTGTTGGTGAAATTTAAAACAAAAGCAAAAAGAAATTACTAGGTCAACAAAGGATAGAACCGACAAATTACGAATTAAAAACAACGCGTTTCAACGTATTGGGTCTTCTTCATGCAGGACAAATAACATTCAAATAAACAAACACAAATGACGAAACGACAATCATATATCTGATTGTTCTTTATTTTCATTCTTTTGAATGTTGTTTGTAATGACTGAGGAGGACCCAATAGTTCGAAAGGCGCTGTAGGTCCTTTTGTTTTGTAACTTGTTTGTTCTTTCGTTTGGCGGTCAAGTTATTCTGTTTACGCTCTTCAATCCTTGTAAAGATAATGCTAGGGTTTTCTCTTCTGACGTCTCCTCATTTCCAAATTCCAATGGAAAAAGACAAAAATAAAACAAAGGGTCTCTAGACAGAGGCTTATGACGGGATAGTGTGTATCCAATTCCACTGGCTATTGAGTGGTTCGCCAGATACTGAAGGCCCTGTTCTGTAACTACACACGCTCTTCCCGTTCCGAAGGAATGGCTCCTTTTAATCCCCTTTGCTGATCCGGATCGCCTGCCGTGAGCGGTTCCACCATAAATCCCATCCATCCGGAATGGACTGGCTTTGACAATCCGCTTTTTTGCTCTACAACACTGATAACATTTTATGACTTAGATTTAGGTTGGTGATAGAGAAACATCCTTTTATGGGGAAAATACCCTAGCTGCAAGGAAGCATGCAAGAAAAAAACTGTTGATGCTAATTTCAAAACGAAGCGACTGAGGGCGGAAAATGAAGCAAAATTTAGACAGAAAGGGGTTAGTTACCGTCAAAGACGACAGACCAACAGATTACAGGGACAAAACACAATGCATTTCGACCTCTATGGTCTTCTTCAGGCAAAAACAAATAATATTTGGGACAGAAAAACACCAAGAACGAGAAACCACTTATCTTCTCATATTCGGCGCAAAATGCATCGAATATGAGAAGACATCCAACAGCCATTTTGACCGAATATGAGGTTAGTGTGTTTCTCATTCTTCGTTTTCACTGTCCTAAATGTTATTTGTTTTTGCCTCAAGAAGACCCAAGAGGTCTAAATTCATTGTTTTGTCCTGTAATCTGTTTGTCTGCGTCTGTAGCAGTACCTCTTTTCTTTCTTGACGATAGTATTGATGGGATTCTAAATTCTGCCCTAAACTGTGTATGTGTGAGAGTGTGTTTCATCTGAAGTTGCTTTGTTTTGTTAGTTAGTTAACCCCCCCCCCCCCCCCCCCCCCCCTTGTATTTATTCCCTTACTTTGGAAACAAAACAAAAAAATGTTAACGGACATTGCTCTTAGTTCATGAATCCAGAATGTGGTTTCCTCAATGATGAGGGTAATTACAGTCGCGTACTACCCTCTAATGGTGAAGGTTGGAGTTAAACGAAGAGAGAGAGAGAGAGAGAGAGAGAGAGAGAGAGAGAGAGACAGACAGACAGACAGACAGACAGACAGACAGACAGACAGACAGAGAAAAAAAGAGAGAGAGAGAGAGAGAGAGAGAGAGAGAGAGAGAGAGAGAGAGAGAGAAATGGAATGTCTCTGTAACGAAAAAAAAACCTGCATAATTCATTGGGAAAGACTACAAGTTTTGAAAGGATTTTGGCCTCATGTGAAACTGCCGCCTGTTCGTTCACTTTACCAAAGTCATATATTGAAGGCTCCTTGTGACGCGCCTAAGTGCTGCTTACTTTCACCACTCCAGTCTCAGTGACAGTTTTATGAACAGACGGAGAAACAAACGTTTGACGTCACTCGAACGAATTCATATGACTTGCTCTCCAGAAACAAGCCACAAATACGTCTATAAGTTTGCTCTCACTCCAAGAAGCAGGTTAAAAAGTAGTGCCATTACTATGCGCATTGTTTGATGGAATGATTGCATGTCTGTCGGACGTTGTATACACAACAATGAACGGTTAGAACCGCTATTTCTGACCCCCCAAAAGCTTTAGACTTCAATTGATACGATTTACTTTTCTTAAAAAAAGAAAAGATACTGTTGCAATTCATACCTCAAAGAAGCATTGAAAACAGCCATGTACACAATACAGAACGATAATGGAACGACAGAATATACGTGATAAATGCTTGTAGTGGTGATTTGCACGATAACGTGCTGCTTAGAGCGACGTTTCATATAACAGAATTATTTCTCACATTAATTTACATGGTAACATTAATTTACATGGCTGACGATTGTAATGGTAATTTACACTTTAAAACGCCACCGTGACTTTTTCAAATAGTTCCATAAGCCTTTCATCCAGAGTGAACTCGACCCTTTTTCCTGCCCTCTACTCACTCATTTGAATGGTGTAGGTCAACTCATTCACCTGGGCTGGGCTAGGGCAACCAACACCAGCACCAGCCCAGTAGTGTTTCCATAGCGCCATTGTTACGGTAGTTGACAAGATTCAAAAGACAATGATAACTGATTTCTTTGCAAAAATACCCATTTTCTCTGACAAAGTTGGCATAGTTATCATTTCCGCTTTATAACACATAATAATGCATGCTGTTGTTCATAATTGCTCTTTTTCTTACTTTATGGCATAAAACAGCAATCAAATGTGAACATTATGAAAGCAGTACGTAAAGTTGGCATAGTTATCGTTTTCGCTTTATAACAATAATAATGCATGCTATTGTTCATAATTACTCTTTTTCTTATTTTATGGCATAGACCAGCAGTCAAATGTGTGATCATCATGAAAGCAGTACGTGATAAGAAAATACCACTAAAACGTATGAGCATGCACACACTGTCAGTATATAAATACTCACTTGCAAAACAAAACAATAATGAAGGCAGGCAATAACTGCCATGATGAACTGTTTTTCTTTGCTCATGGCTTATTGCGGTTATACTTTT
>JADBJO010018914.1:0-22500 GCA_016801955.1 Conus betulinus
GTTGCAGGCTCCCAGCTGGGAGGTCGTAGGCTCGAATCCCATCAGAATCATGTTGGTTTTTCTGCCCCGACCGGCTCCTACCCAGAGTTGAGTTTGCTGCGGACTCAGTTGGGGAGACTGGGACTGGGACCACACAGTCGAGTTTTTCGTCCGCTTAATGGATCTGAGAGTGTTGCTCAAATTTCCTGACCAACACTGCAGGTGCCTGTATCGCTCAGGCCTGGGGTTGATGCGGGAAAGGGAGCGTAGAGTACAGCCCTGTTATGTGGTCTCAGACCGAAATGGAAATCCATAGCATCACCTTAATCATCCTCATTCTTATAGATCAGCATCAAAAAAAAAAAAAAAAAAGTCAAATTCTGTGGCCCTTCATGCCCTGCTTCATGGTGACCTCAATTTCGATGTCCCTCTCACGTCTATGGCCTTGGGTTTGGTTCCGTCGGGGTCATCAGTATCAGCAAGTCTATGGGGGCTGTCTCTGGACGGACGTGGGTGGTGCCCTACGGAGGGGAGAGCTCACTCACGCCAGCTACACAACTAAGCAATTATTGTCATCAGTAGGGGGCTAAGTAGGTGGTGTCCTGCGTATGTTAGATCAGAACAGGCGCCACTGAACACCACCGAAGTGACTCAGCAGCAGTGCTGTGTTTCCTCTGGTGGGTTGCCTCTTGACAACTTGACATTGACTGCTCCCTGTGGATTGCACGTGCCAGGGTTTGCGGCAGGGCCGACCAGGATGTGGCTGTGGATGGGGTGTCGTAATAAGCGGCGTGGGTGCACTGCCTCTGAGGTGGTGCAGAGGTTGGGACAGAAAAAAAAAATCAGCAATAATATGTCCATTTGTGAGAGAACATACAAAGTATGCATGGTGTGTAAGAGACTGGCTGTTGGAAAAAAAAAAAAAACAGAAAAAAAAACAGAAAAAAAAGTTTAGTTGTGGAATTTCCGTTTTTTCTTCTTTTTCTTTTCTTTTTTTTTTTTTTTTTTGGTGCAGATGACGAGGACAATGTGTAGCACAAAAAATGAAGAGGTGATTTCAGACTTAAGAGGATAAGAAAAAAAAAGAAGTCACTGCCTTAGGTGCTCCATCGATCCGACAACTGATGCCACATACACACACACACACAAAAAAAGATTGTCATGGCAACCCAACTGTCATCGACTGCCAATGGAGCTAACAAACCACCCAATCATCACCAACTGCCAAGGGAACTATCAAATCACCGAACTGTCACCAACTGCCAATGGAAACTATCAAATCACCCAACAGTCACTGACAGCCAATGGAACTATCAGATCACCCAATCATCACCGACAGCCAATAAGTCTATCAAATCACGCAGAAGTCACTGATGCCAAGGGAACTATCAAATCACCCAACTGTCACCGGCTGCCAAAGGAACTATCAAATCACCCAAAGGTCACCAACTGCCAATGAAACTATCAAATCACCCAACAGTCACCCACTGCCTATGGAACTATCAAATAAAGTCACTGACTACCAAGGGAACTATCAAATCACCCCACAGTCACCCACTGCCTATGGAACTATCAAATAAAGTCACTGACTACCAAGGGAACTATCAAATCACCCAACAGTCACCCACTGCCTATGGAACTATCAAATAAAGTCACTGACTACCAAGGGGAACTATCAAATCACCCAACAGTCACCCCACTGCCTATGGAACTATCAAATAAAGTCACCGACTAGCAAGGGAACTATCAAATCACCCAACAGTCACCGACTGCCAAGGAAACTATCAAATCACCCAACAGTCACCAACTGCCTATGAAACTATCAAAATCACCAAAAGTCACCAACTACCAAGGGAACTATCAAATCACCCCAAAAATCACCAACTACCAAGGGAACTATCAAATCACATAGCCATCACAGACTACCAAGGAACTATCAAATCACCCAACAGTCACTTGACTGCCAATGGAACTGTCAAATCACCTAACAGTCACTGACCGCTAACGGAACTGTCAAATCACCCAACAGCCACCGACAAGAGAGAGAGACTATAAGAGCACATAACAGCTGCTGGCTGTCTAGTATCCATCATGACATCCCCAACGTTCACTGACACCAACGCGACCATCAAAGCACTGGACACTCAAGACATGATGATGTTTTACGGTCACAACTTTTCAATGGTAATGAATGTCTTGTCAAGACAGATGAAAACAAATTGTTAGGATTATTGTCTGTCGGGACAGCACACATCTCATGGTCTCATTCTGGACCACACAACAGTAACACACTCATGAGGCTCTCACACTTAGCAAACTTTGTTTAGCAAAGTTTAATCTCCTAACATCCTAAAAGCACATTGACCACACACTGAAGATGTACACCAGTGAAACATTTTAGCTGCAGCCAATCTAAAAACAGATGCACCTTTTTCTTTACCCCTTTACCCCACTCATTAAAGAGATATGTAGATGCAAATGCTCAACAATTGCGACATATCAAGAAATGGAAAAAGAGGAAAAAAAATCATAAAATGAAGTAACAAACTGTCAAAGTGGATAAACAAACAAAATAACAATAAATGGTTACTGTAAAAAAAAAAAAAACCTGTCATTGCTGACTTGAACACGCTTGAGCATTTACAGCATTTTACAGAAATGTAAAAAATGTAAAAACTTCAAATTTCAGTGGAATGTGCACGAAGCATTTATTTTTCCCCCTCTTCCACAATTGCGAACAGCATGATTGCAAATGGGTATTGAGAACTATTCTACCACCAACCTGTAAGAAACAAAATCGTAACACTTTCCCCTTAAATCTAAAGGTAATCCAACATACCTTTTATCTAAAATTAATTAGAAACAATTACACAGATCAAAGGCACAAATTGTTGAAAGTTCTGAGACAGAGTATACTAATGATCTTACATACATCTTTCAATTTCTGTGCTTCATGAAGCAGGAGGTGTTGGGGAGGGGGGGGAAGGGGGGGGGGGGGGGGGGGGGGGGGAATAGGGGTGGGCTGATGGCCAACAGATATATATGAAACAGATCTAGTACAAAACAACTGTAATCTATTGCCATTTTGTTCTTGTAGCAATGACCAGAAATTTTCAGCATGAGTTATTGACAGCGGAAATAACGATGGAAGTAGATAGGAGCCTCCTGCCCCTTCCCTTGCTCATCATTCACATACAGCACATTAGACATGAATTCTTCAGTCCCCTCTCCCTCTTACTATTCCAACATTGTACAGAAAATGTGAACTCCCCCCCTCTCCTCCACACTTGCTCTTATGCACGCCATTTAAATACGGTACATTACACAGGACCATTCCAGTCATGGCCCCTCTCATCATTCAAAAGCAGTATATCACATATGATGGGTCCCCTCCCTCTTATCATTCACACACTGTGTATCAAACATGAACTCTCCCCTTCCCCTTATTACTCAAAGACTAATCAAACATGTACTCTCCCCCCTCTCTTATTCTTCAAAGACTGTACAAACATGAAGTCTTCCCTCACTCTTCAAAGATTGTACATCAAACATGAAGTCTTCCCTCACTCTTCAAAGATTGTACATCAAACATGAAGTCTTCCCTCACTCTTCAAAGATTGTACATCAAACATGAAGTCTTCCCTCACTCTTCAAAGATTGTACATCAAACATGAACTCTTCCCTCACTCTTCAAAGATTGTACATCAAACATGAACTCTTCCCTCACTCTTCTTATTCAAGGATTGTGTGTAAGCCATGAATCTGTTCTCTCTCTCTCCTTTCTCTCATCATTCAGGTACTGTGCACTGCATGTGAATTCTGCTGTCCCCCCTTCCCTCTTCTCTGTCAAATTCACAGCGTTAAACATCAACTCTTCAGCACACCATCCCCCCCCTCTCTCCCCGTCCAAAAGCATACCCTCAAAACAATCATCAATTCACAAGAACAGCACTGTTAGCAGATCTGAAATGTACACCAACTGAGACCAAAAGAAACAACTATTTTTGCAAATGACCTAACCGCAATCATGATATACAGTACATAACCCGCTAAGAGATAGAAAAAGATTCAGATTTACATTGGAACTAAACAATCTTCAGAGATTTTGGTACTAAGAGGGGGGGTGTGTGTGTGTGTGTGTGTGTGTGTGTAAGTGCTTGTACATGTGCATATATGCATGGTGTGTGTGTGTGAGTGTGTGTGTGTGTGTGTGTGTGTGTGTGTGTGTGTGTGTGTGTGTGTGTGTGTGTGCGAGTGAGTATGAATGCACAGTGTATTTGCGTGTGTGTGTGGAGGTGGGGGGTGGGGGTGGGTATGTGTGTGTATGTCAGAGTGTGTGGAGGGCATGCATGCAAATCTTATACAACAAACAAACAAATCAGCCCTGTTACTTCACTCTGTAATGTACAGTCCCCAATAAACACAGTTAAACCCTTCAGAGACAGGAAGATTACCTGCTGCTGAAACAGCTGTATTGGTCCTGATAAATGTGCCAATCTTCACTTCTATCGACACCACACACACCCTGCAGCCATCCATTGCACACTTTAACGCTGTTGTCACAGGCCGAGAAATTCCTTCAAAACACCCAATTTGGACTTTTTTCTATGGATTAATTTTGACTGTGACATTACTTTTGCATGGCAGTCTAAAGGGATCTTTAAATTTTTTTTAAAACGATATATAGTTTAAAAATCAAAACTCATATCACTGTCTGAAATCTATCTACCATCAAACTCATCTAAAAATCATCAACAATTACTTGATTGCTATTCATGTCATATGATAACAAGGACTGAATTTTGCACTCTAAAAAATGTATAACTGCACACTCCTGTATGAAATTTTCTCACAGCTGTTGTCAGAATGGATATCACAATCTTCTCCTAAAATGGTCCATGTCTAAACTCCAATCACCTTGCCGCCAGTGTTTACTGCCGTGTTTTGTACCGCCTGGAAATCACCTGTCAACAATAAACTAGCCAGCCGGAGAAAGTTACTTTGTTGGGTACGGCATCTATAAACCTATAGTTCAGAGGCGGCGTTTTTCTGATATCAATCGAAATAACTCAATTGACAGACATGGAAAGCGGATAGTTCTGGAGACGAGGAGAAAAACCAATCATATACCCAAACAGAAATATTTGGTTGCGCACTGCAAACATAAATACATGGGACAACCTCGAATCACAAGACAATTCGTGATTCATTTGTCACGTTTTTTCTTTCTTTTTTTTTTTTTGCGATCTGATAACACCAAAAAATTTGTGTAGATTTCTGCTCAATTGCCTCATGTGCAGACTAGATCTAACCTCATTATATGGGAACTGCAATTTCGATTTTCGTTCCCTAGATTTAAAAAAGGCAACAAATCGTTTCAGAAATGAGAAGTTAAAAACGGTCAACAAGTGTGACTGGTCCTCAGATTGAAGCTGAGAAAAATGATTACTTCTAATACAGCTTAGCCAAAGGAAAGGGTAACAGGTTCCAGAAATAAAACTGATTCAAATTGCAAAAATTTGTGACGGGTGCATGCGAAGGAAGCAGTGGGATTGAAAAGGTTGGTGTCACCAGAAGGGGAATCTGTCAAATTACATATAGAAAAGCAACTCTGTGTTGGGTGTGTCGGTGTTGTGGGTGTGTGGGTGTGTGTTGTCCCTTGTTGTGGCACCAATCTGTCTGTGTGGCACGTACATTTGAAAACCTTAAACTACAAAAACAAAAAAAAAAAAAAAAAAAAAAAAAACCTTTCACATTGTATCATCAAGAAGCAACACTGACCATTGTCCCTCCCCTCTCCCCCCCCCCCCCCCCCCCCCCCCCCCCCCCCCCCCCCTCCCCCCCCCCCCCCCCCCTCCCCCCCCCCCCCCCCCCCCCCCACCCCCCCCCCCCTTCCCCCCCGTAACCCCTCCCCCACCCCCGCCCCCGACGCCCCCCCCCCCCCCCCCCCCCCCCCCCCCCCCCCGCATAATCCAAGATCCTTGTAAACAAAAGCTCTGTTTTACACTATTTGCACATCACTACAACCATGTGTTGATTTTCATGCCAGTACAAAACTACAAATAGCAAATGGGAATCTCTGTCTCTCAAATCATCATCTGCAGTCACAACAAAAAATGTGGTGTTGACACATATGTTTCACCGCATGCGTGTGATTAATATAAAATCAATCTTCTGTAAAATCATTCCGAGTGAATTCATATAAACAAAATCATTTTTGAAAAACAGTGCATTCCGAAGTGCGCATATAAACAAATGATCGGACACAAGAAAAAACCCACCATCCTGGAAACCAGCGAACACATGCACCATATTCAGTGACTGAGTATAACAAAAGTAAATGACACGCACCATGCTTCCAGTGTTCCAGGGTTTTCATTCCATCCAGTGGTTTATCATTGCTGGATCGGAAGCATGGCATGTTGTGAAATCGGTCGACTTTACTGAGCTGAGAAAGGGCCAATTTCTTTTTGCATGATTATTAAAAAGATATATGTAATACTCATACGCCGCCTCTGTCACAGCTGGGTCAGAATTATTGCTTCTTGTTGTCAGCATATTAAACCTCGGCGATAAAAATGTTTAGAAATGCAACAAAACATGATCGATAAGAATATACTGGAACATATATGGTATAAGGTATGTGTGGTATTACATGTCTCTGGCTGTGATTGCATACAGGACTCAATAATCGTTTGTCATAGAACCACTGACAACTAGATTTTCATAGCAAAGAGCGATTTCCCCTGAATCCCCTATACACTCCATCTACCCCCCCCCCCCCCCCACCCCTCCCCCCCCACCCACCCCCCCCCCCCCCCCCCCCCCCCCCCCCACCCCACCACACAACCATATAAACATGCAGATATACACATATCAAAAGCGCCAAACATCACACAAGAGGGGACACAGAGAAAGACAGGAACACATACATGGAAACAATAAAAAATTTCTCTTTTCGAGGTCACAAGTCAAGGTTGACCAAGAAACTCAAAATTCAGTCAAGAGAGTACCCCCTCTCCCATACCAAGATGACTGGCCCATTACACCATGCCACAGTTAAAAAAAAAAAAAAAAAAAACCATAATTAAGGGGACACTGAAAAAAAATGTTTAGAAAAAATGATTGAATTTCCAAAAGCATGGCAAATACAGTGCAAAAGCACCAAAGTAAAATACAAGGGCCATCAACATGTACAAGATATGCGCCGTTCCTTTTTCTCTATCTTTACGACTGGTGCACTAGGCTGGACAACGTCTTTTAAAAAAAAACCCCAAGCAAAACAAACAAAGGAAGGGTAAAACAATCTCTGGCAAACAACCAAAACAAAAGACACAAAAATCAGGAGGAGGAAGCTGGGAAATGCGTGCAACTCAATGAGCCAAAAAGAACAATAGGCCCTGACCGTCAAACAACGGATGAAAGGATGACAGGGGGGGAAAAAGAGGGAGTTTACTGATATACAGAACAAACCTTTTTGTAACAATAGACTACAGGTCATAAACCTATTCATTAGGACATCACAACACACAGAAAACTACCACAACTACGCGAGCACCGAGACAGGATACAGGTCAACGTTTTCGGCCTCTGCAGGCAAGTAGGCACAAACCAGACGTGCATGACAACCATCTACTTCTGTACAAACTAATGTAAAGACCACATCTTGGAGAGTTTTCCCTACTCTGCTCCTGTGGCACAAGCAATAGACACTACACAGCCACATTCCCCAAGGTACGAACTTGTCCTCCAGGGGCCGCAGGAGACAGCCGAAAAAAGGATGTTTGGACCTCCTGCTATCAGAAGAACAAATCTGTTTATACGCAATCTAGCAGAGAGACTGTGGAGGACGGCGTCCGTGGGGAGGACCACCTTTTTTCGCTCCTCTGGAGGGAGCTGGTCATTTGAAAAATGTGAGTGCGGTGTCAGACAAGGGACATTACCCAAGAATAAGATCAAAACAAAAACTCCACCTGTTTCAACGTACTTCTCCAGCAGGAAAGGCTTGTGAGAATGGGCATGGCCTGTTTTCAAAACAGCCTGATGTATATGGGTTAAAGAACATAAACAACAAGTACCATGACACGCAACCAAACCTTGGTATACAATCCCAAGAAACCCCTTTGCTCACAAAACTGACACACAAGTGCTAGTAGTGATAGTACTAAAAGCAGAAAATAAAATGAAACAAGAATGCGCAAAGCCTTGCAAAGTACGGTTGCGTCTCTTTTCACTAAATACGGTTACTTAAAAACAACCCCAAGCATGTTTGCTGACCACTGAAGAGTTTTGGGGGAAAGAACCAACACAATAAAGGAAAAAACCGCCAACTGACACCCATACCACACGGACAGAAATTCAAGGCAAATGAGAAGGGAAATAACAATAGAGTTGCGTGATGAATCAAGAGGTCACCAACAGCCCTGAAGCGGGGGGAAACTTAAGCCTCACTGCATTCACCATTGTTTCTGCTGGATGACCAACGCAAAACGACCGCTCAAACAAACTAAACCCTTTAACAACTTACAAATTGACCTTTTCTGATCTAAAACTCATTACACACACTGCTTCTGGGCACAAAACACATGAATATAAGCCCAGGTGAATACTGGCACCACCACAGAACACACAGAAGAAAAACACCAACTTGTCTCTCTCTGACACCTGCGCTGAGGACACTGACCATGAATTATCTTGTGCTTTTTTTAAGTGCAGAAAAGTTCCTATGACACCAAAAACAAACACAAGCAAAGCCAAACAACGGAGATGGGACACGTTTGTGTTCCGCATGCAATCACCATGCTCCCACCAGCATCAGGGTCAAGAGTGATCCCAAGGGGACTGACGTGGACCAGACAACGGCGAGAGAGCAAACCCTGCTGACTCTTCGATCACATAGCGATCACACATCAACCTTAGAGCAGGCAACCCTCATTTCAACACAAGACCTGTTTCGTCAACTTCGAGCACTGTTCTGTTAAAACTGGTTTAAGTTATATCATAAGCAAAGCAGACAATTAAAGTACGCATCTTCCAGTCTAATTGCTCGAGGACTACTGGTGGCCAATCGAGGATCTTCACACATATAACAAAATGAACATGAACGAGTTTCTTTTAACATGAAAAAAAACACAATGCACTTATTCGTGTAGAAATTCAGTGACCATAATCATGTAAATCACACAAATGTACATGTGAAAGAACAAACAACCTCCAAGACCACAACTTTAAACCAAAGCTGTTGTCAGCAGAACCAGAACAAGCACAACTCGATAAATATGAAGTCAACATTTATTCAACGTGTCACCAATCAAAACCTAAAAAATGGAAATATTAAAAAAAAGGGAATGAGCAAGGGGTCAAGAGCAAACATCTGTGTCTATCACAACAAAGCAGTCTCTGTAAGCTTCATGAAAAAAAGCAAGTGCTATTGTATCTGCTCTGAATAGGCATTCAAAAACAATATTGAAAGCTCTACAGTGTGTTTCAAGAAATATTTGTTGGGATGGGCGGCAGAAAACACATTTGTTGAAAAACAGACCCTAACTTTCTCGTCCACTGAGCAGGCACCTGCATAAACACATGGCTAATGATGATAGTCTCGCAGCAAGGTAGGTTTCTCACAGTGCCAGAGAATGGCAAGCATTCAGGGCCCCCCAGCAGCAATGTAACAAAGAAAAGGCAAGTTTTCTAGACAATGCAGCTCCAGAGCTAAATCAAATTCATTGCTGCAAAATCTGCCAGAAAAAAAGGTAGCCAGTCTATGATGAAGAAAAAACAACAAAATGTGGTAAGCTTTATATGATTAAAGTATACTAAAAAGATACTCATATTAAGTATGATAAATCACTTTGTTCTAATTCAGACTCTTCTGTGTTATATACATAATGTATATGAAATAAAAAGAAATACAACAAGAAGAAAAGAAAGAAAAGAAGGGGGGAAACAAAAAGGAGGAAAGAAAAGAAAAAACAACTTTGAAGAGGGATTGAGAGAGACGTGGGGGAAGTTCCAAAAGAAGAGAGAAGAATTTGTAAAAAAAAAGGGAGAAGGACCCCCCCCCCCAAAAACAACAACACACAACAAAACACAAACAACCAAAAAAAAAACCCTACCTTCAAAAACTAACTGCACTTGTAAGGTAGGGGTGCAAGAAAGTAAAAAAAAATATCTTGCTCCTTCAAAAGAATAACAGTTTCTGATTTAATCCATGAAACATTGACAGGTTTGTGTTTTCATAATTTGCTTTTCCAAATGTATTTTTCAGCAGCACAGACAATACCACAAACATACAGTACACAAAGGTTAATAACAAAAAATTCTGCATGAGGATGACGTGTGACAAAGAGGCATCATTAGTTGCTAGATTATCAATGATATAGCTCTCGTGAATGGTATTACTGGGCAAAAGGTACAGTGTATCATCATTCCATCACCCCTTCTAATCTCTGAAAATAAATCCAAACCAGATACTGGTGCTTACTAAAAGAGAAGAGTGGACCACACTTGTAGTGTTTGTTCAGACCACTGACGATGAAGACAACAGTCTATGACAGTGACAAAAGCTATCTAGGTCGTCACCATGCAACAGCGAAAGCAAAAATATGTCTCCATCAACATGGGTACATGGAATGATGAGCCCCAGTTCAGAAATCAGTCAACAGAAATTTCAAACAAAAAAGCCCATCCGAATCAATCAAAAAACCGTTCTGTCAGTTGAAACCACTTTCCAGGTTTCCTGGGCTGCTCATAACCCACAGATACAAAAAAAAACAATGACAGCTCTTCAACTATTCAAAACAATCCTACAAAAAACTTCGAGATTTGGTTAAAAACTCGATCCCCTATTTTGTCTCCAGTTTTTATCTTTCTGAATGAAAAACTTTTTAAAAAACAAAAAGTATTCAGTTATGTATCTTTAAGCTAACAAGCACTTTAGATGACATGAACTGGTCAAGGACCAATCAGGAATAATCCTTATCATCATTTGTTGACTTGACAGTCCTGACGATGTGTCACTTCATACACATTTCACAGCAACTTTAACCCTATCTCGAAGCTTGTGCCAATAACAGGTTTTTCAAGGTGAAAAAAAAAAAAATCTGGATTCAGTTAATACTTTAACATAGTTCACACTGATCAGAAAAATGTCTAAAAACCTGGTCTAAACACAAACAGGGGGTTGGGGGGCACCATATCCACTGTACATATATTTACCTCTTCCTTACACACCAATCTGATAGACTCACACCCAATCTGCACTTCAGCCCAGAGAGATTTCCCATATTAATTAGAGTGTTTGCTGCGGAAGGGATGATGGACGGGGAATTAGGCAAGGGACAGTCTTTATAATATATATATAACCACAAGAACAGTGAAACCTTCTCCAGTAAAGACTTAACCTTCACACTGAAAACCTCGGTTTCGGTACTAAAAGACTTAACACGGATACTGTCACCCTTTTGGTAAGACTTTTGTTGCATTGCCAACCACAAAAGGAGACTCGTGAGCTTCCTAGCCACCACCAACCATTAAAATTAAAGCTGTTTACCTGACTGACTAGAACACTCACAAATATCATAATCGACACACAATGCAGTACATACACAATAAACTGAAACACAACACAAACTAAGCCAAAAAAAAAAAACAAAAGACACCACCATCCCAAAAAAAGCAGTTAATCAAAAAATCAATATTAGAGGAGCGCCTGAGCGCTTTTTAAGTTGTTGTATATCCAAGCTTATCAGGAAAAAAAAACAAATCAGGGTTTATCCGGTGTTACTCATTGGTTCTTGCTATTTACTCATTTTGGGGTTGGTGTCATTCTCTCCTAATACATCAAACCACCCTGAGGCATTAACAAAAGTGGATCTGCCTCAGAGATGTTTGAGAGTACCATGGACATGATGGAAAAGAAACCCAAGTTATACAAATAGATTTGTTGTGGCCCCCTCTGCCATCCCCCAAACTTCCACTGTCCCTACCCCTCCTTCGTGCCCCTATTCAGAAATGAGCGGAGGCGCGGTGCATTTAAACGTAAAGCGACTGCAGAGCAACACTAAGCCATATAACAATTGAAACACCCACTGCAGTGTCATGATCGTGGCAAGTGCGGCTCGACTTTAGCAAAGTCCCCCAAGGATGTCCTGACGACTTCAACTTTGAGAGACAACTGACTGATCACAAGGGTGGCGACTGGGTTTAGTTTCAAGGATAAAAAATAAGGCAGTGAATAAAATCTCGAAAAATTGGTAGTAAAGACCCGAACACAAAAGGGTTGTCAAAAGAAACAAACAAAAAACAATACACCAACGTTTTCAACTCTTAGAGTCTTATTTACAAGTGAGAGTGCACTGACCTGACACTGAGGACCACAGGACCAGCAACACGCCTGTGTACACATCTGCATGCAAACCATGATCAGCTGGTATGGGGCTGGTGAACACACTTTACTTCACTTGTCTTACTACCTTGCAATCATGTGCTATCCCCTCCAAACTGCAACACAGAACAGGAACAGGAAAGACAGAAACCGCATCAGGAACAGAAGTTTCTAGCTCAAAGCAGTATATGTTCAGGCATGCAAGAGCGATGTTACAGTTTGCATGTTAAAGTGCATGTTTAAGCACTGTTGGAGGCAACATAGCCATGTTACAAGGCTGTCTGAGGAGAACATGGAGGGACATAGGCATGTTACAGGCTGTCTTGCAAGGAGACGATAAGAATGTTACAGGCTGTGGAGGAAAAGGAGACATAAGGGACAGAGAGGAAAGGAGAAAGAGGAGAAAGGGGAAAAAAAAGCCAGGAATTGCAAATGCCCCAACTTGAGGCAACAAGGGGTCTGATGCTATGTTCCCAACAGTTTCTTCCAATGAAAATGTCAAATAATGGCGTTCACAAATGTCCAGCTCTTCAATGTCACTTGCGCCTCCACCACTGCCCATTGGTCTCTGGCACCACAGTTTGCAGCAGTTTTTCACTATTCTACCATACCTATGAATGTCATCACATACCACATAAATATAAAGACAGAGAAAAGAAAAGGATACAACAGCAGTCCATAGTACAGTGGGGTTTTCACACACCTTACAATGACGCATGGGTCAGCTTACAGACCACATCAGAAAGCAGTCCAAAGAAGTCAACCCCTGTCAAACATTCAAGTGATGTCTGTCTGACCATTCGCTAGATGCTCTGAACTTGGCCAATCAATGCAGCCATTCAGGCAGTCAGGGGCCATGAGAATCCATGTGCCGTCGTCAAGGGGGTATACACTTGCCTGAACGGCGTGTCTCAATGGCATGACACCTCCTTAGCTGCCTCGGACTTATGCCGGAGGCAGGGAGGGCCTTTTTACAATCACCTCCATTGGCCCCATATCCACACTGACATATTTGCTGTTGTGTCATCAGACAAATTACTTACAATGCATGAGTCTAGCGCCACACTGGCTGCTTCTAGCCTTTGCCAGACAGATTCATCACAACCTAAGTAGCGTGATTATCATGGCAGACCGTGGGTATTAAGACAGTTGAAGACAGTCATCAGAGCTATATGTCAGATTGTGTTGAAGAGAGATGTCATCAGGAAGCATTATGTCTGGTGTCTTGAAGACAAAGTCATCAGGAAGCGTAATGTCAGGTGTGGTAAAGGCAAGGTCTTCAGAAGGCTATGTCAGGGTGTGTTGAAGACATGTCATTAAAGGGCTACACACTGGGTTGTATTGAAGATGAGTTCATGTAGTGGGCTACACCTGGGGTGACAAAGCTATCAGAAGGCTGTATCAGGTGTATTGTGCTAGGCAGAAGATGAGCTATGCAGTCAGGTAATCAGTGAGGCTTTATGTCAGGTGTATTGTACGAAGATGAGCTATGCACCCAGGTAATCAGGAGGCTTTATGTCAGGTATGTCTTCAAGAGGAGCTATGCAACCAGGTAATCAGGAGGGTTATAGTGTCAGGTATACTGAAGACGAGCTATGCAGTCAGGTAATCAGAGGTTATATGTCGGTATACTGAAGACGAGCTATGCAGTCAGGTAATCAGGAAGCTATATGCCCAGGTGTGTGGAAGAGGAGCTATGCAGCCCCAGGTAATCAGGAAGCTATATGTCGGGTGTGTTCGAACAGGCCTCTGCGACAAAAAAGAAAAAAGGTCGAACTCAGCATGATGTGCTTGGTGATGAAAGGGTTGTTGTCTTGGTGCAGTGGGCAGTCCTTGCACCGCTGACACAGTTCTATCAGGTTGCACAAGTACTGCTGCAAAAACAGAAATGGGTTGAGGGGAAGGGAATGTGAGCAAGTCACAGCAGTCATGAGGGCAGTATTCTTAAGTGTTTCTTGCAGCATAACACCTGAATTTTGCCACAGGGAATTAAAATGAAAAAAAAAAGTGTCCTAACCTACTTGTCTTAATCATACATGTTTTATCATGAAGGACATTGTCAAATCAAGTGCAGACAAACAAAAAAAAAGAACAGTTGGCTGAAATGGTGTCCATTTAGTTTTTCTCTCATTTAAATGTGTACACACACTCTCAAACACATTCTAGTCTCACACTTATAAACACAGCAGCTCATAACAAACACACACACTAGTAACCACTTAATGATTCTTGAAGTGCAAGAAATATAATTACTTGCTTGTTTAGTGGTAGATTTTAGGTTTTTCTTTGCTGGTAATAACTAGAGCCTAATCTTTGAGTACCTTATTCTAAAATGTTTTCAAGGTTTTCTTTTCAAAATCCGAAAGAGATACAGCCTAAATATCACTGTGTCTAGCAACCATGTGACATCATGACTTCTTTTTTAATCAATATTACCCCTTCACTTCACAATTAAACACTTTAGTACTTCAAATCAAATGTGTTCATTATGATGTGGGCAATGCAAATAAACTAGACTGAAATACCAATCAGGACAGCACTCACCTCCAACAAAATACGTCTCTCAGCCGCCACCCTTTCTGACTTGTGGAACAGTTTACGTGGGGGAACACCAAAAATGTCCACCTGAGAAGAAAATTTGAGAAAGCATTAGGCTAACAACACTAGACACAACTCAAGATTAAAGATCAGAATTTTTCAGTCATGTTTTGCAATATTTTGATATCTTTCAAGTTGAACAGAAACACTCATCACGAATAAGAAGACAATTTATCATATAGTGGATGGTATGCTTTGTAAATGACTGAAAATGTATGGTAACGACTTAAAATGTTTCATTTTTCAGACAATTCTTGTGAAAAAAAGAACTTTACAACTATAAGTAGTTTGTATGATACATTTTATCTGTCCAAACAAATACTTTTCACACTAGTAGGCCTGGCACAACGCCGCCGCACTATGAAGCATCGGGATCCAACAAAGATGAAAAAATGGAGAGCGGGTTGCTAAACTAACCTCCCCTTTTACCAACATGAGTAGTCTCCCTTAGTTCACCCACGCATTCGCCCTAGGTGATTGAAATCAGTTTTTCACGAATTATTTCCACCAAGCAGGAAGGGAAGAGAGGGTGTATGTCCTAGGTGTTTGGAGGTCAACAGGTATGGTATATAATAAAACTACTTGTGGTTGTAAAAAATTCCTTTTCTTATGTTTACCAGTTGCAAACAAATGCCTGCAAATATTGAAACTGATAGCGGGAACTCGTCACTTGAGAAACCAGACCTCAATCCCAATCCCCTGGGACTCATATATGCACAATGCTGACCATAATTCCTCCCGAGCTCAGTGCCCAACAATCAAAAGCAGACCTAAGTCTTAGCTTCCGCCTGGAGGTGGTGAAGGCTTGTCCATTGGCATTTGTCCATCTCTCATGGCTCCATAACTCAAGAGCGATATGTGAAATAACATAAGTCCCGGATCAGGAAAAGGAGAAGACCCAGCCAATCAGACCGACTTACTCTTCCAGATGTTGTAGCAAAACAACCGCTGTCAAACAAGCAGATGTCGCACACAACTGAGCTCACAGGCTATGTCAAACTGGTAGGCATAATTAGGGGAAAGGATAGATGCCAACAGATGTGTGCATAGAGATGCAGTAACATGGAAGGTGTTTCCCTGAACACCAAACAGGCATGGTAAAACGGCTAATGCATACATCCTCAAGCAAGTAAATGGCGCGCGCCCCTGATTGTCCAAAATCAAGTGGCTGTGAAGGTTTGAAGTATATTATAGCCAAAAAATCTTCTGCTTGGCGCATTGTCCAGGGAGCAAAATATTCAGTACAAGTGGGTTTACAGCAAGGTGGTACAACAAACACCACACTTCCCTGTGGAAAAAAGTGCCATGAAGGATCCAACAGCTGACAAAAGGCAGCTTGCCTTGCGCACAGGCAATATGGGCAATGCTGCACATAATAAAGTCAGAAAGTGCACCATGACCACTCAAACTTTATGTGACGAGAGCTGGGGTACCCCACTGGAGTCGGTCGTCTAAGAGTGCACCAGCAGCGGAACGAACGCTCAAACCCCTGTGGGGTTACCTGTTCAGCTATGTAGTAACAAAGCCACAAAATCAACTAAAATTTTGATGTTTTAGTGCTGAGTTGGTGATTTTTTTCTCAATATAACAAAAGGGTAAATAAAGTAAATTTATAGGCTGAATTTGAGCTATAAAACTTCATAATATGAACTTCAAGGGTTTTACAGGTTGTCCAAATGCAGGGGTGGGAGCAGAAAATCATAGCTATACTGAAAAAAAGCTGGGTGCATAAGGGGGCTGCTTTAGGGCCCCTGGTGGGGTGCAGGGACAAAACCCCTGATGGGGGGGTCTGGGGGGGCAAGGCCCCCAGATGCTGAAGAAATCTATCTTGCCAATAGGGACACTTTTGTGGCTCTCCTTGAAAAAGTTAATAAATGAACTCATACAAAAAGACTCCAAATATGATAAAATATGACTTACAGCTTAAATACTCAAACTGAAAAATGTTATGCCAAGTACTTTGAGTACATCTTTATTTCAGTAAACCATCAGAACAAAATAGGATGGAATGTATTTACTCACCAGTGATGTTAATAGAAGATAGTGGCCAAAATTTCATTCACTTAATTTATAAGTTCAAGAATGAGACGGTTTTGTGGGGGGTTTTTTTTTTTGTCTTTGCATGGCTTAAATTCAGCTGAGAGTCAATGTCTGCACTAGCACTGGACAAAACACACTGAGCAAAATCAAAGCTGCAGTGGGCCAAGTCTTACAATAGAAAATCAGTGGCTGATGGCACTGAGGCATCTGAAAAAAATGAAAGTCAATGGTCAGCGCATTCAATCTCTCCACATGTTTTGTCTCCTGGGAATGAACTTCAATCCACTTTTAACCATCTTGACTTGGCCAACTACACAGTATACACAGCAAGCACCGCCCACTTCATTTTTTTTTCCAAGCCATTCTCTGAACAGACAATTCAATTCGTCCATCTCATCCATGCATTCATTTCTCCACTTGTTTTTGTTCGGGTCATTGCTGATCTTCCGTACCTCTGCGTCGTCATTAATCAGCTCCATTTTTGACAAATATAAAGCACGGTGATAATTACAGTCTTCGTGCACTGAAAACAAGATGGCGGATTTCAAATACGAGCAGCGTGAAAACCTGAATCAGAACACAGAATGCGCACATGAAAAAAAAAAAAAAAAAAAAAAAAAAAAAAAAATTTTGCTATATGGATTCCTTATCAATACACAGAACGTCTCCCACCCCTGCAAAATGCGAAAAAAACCCCAAATCATTTTTTACTGACTGGTCCCACCACCTTTTCAGGCTTCTATTCCAAATCGCTCCTAGCGACTTAGTGTACTCTTCGTGGCAGCGCGTCACATTTGAGAAAATAGAATATGACAGACTATGCATTTGTATCTACTTTGAATCATGTCACTGCACACACAGTCTTTCTATATTTGGAGTAGTCCCAAAAAAACACTGCAACCTCCTAGTCATACCCAAACATACCATCAAAACCATGAAGCAAATCAAAACACAGCAAGTCATCAGCTTGGGCAAATCTATGACACATAAATATGTTTGAGAGAAAGAAAAGAGATATCCTGACAGTAAGGAAGCACAGTCACAGTCATAAGTATAGTGCAACAGTGTCGCTACACTCACTTTTTACAATGGCAGAGGTTCGCCCCCAACATGAGGAGCTTTCAATCATGAATGCCATACTTACGTTGGGGTATTTCTTTCTCATGGTCTGGTGAAGTTCGCGAAACTTGCTATAGCGCCGAAAACACACTCCAAATTTCTTCACCTATCTTGATCTGAAACACACAGAGCAGTAAGTGAAACAGGTAAGGGACGGCACTGCTGACTCGTACCGGGACTTCTATACTATGTACAGTCAGTCAGTGGAAACAAAGGGACCACACACTGAAGAAATCACGTTGCCCTGATGCAATCCTCTGTTGAAAGAAATCCAGTTTTACTGAACAGTTAAAAAAAATTCTTCACAGCCTTCAACTTGGATTGTGTCATTAATCAAATCTATTCCATCTGCATGACTTCCTATACGTACCATCAATAAAATAAGGGGATTTGTATATGACCGACTGCAAGTGCCAACAATAAAATCTGTTAATTTCTTACATCACTACTTTCAAGTGCCAGCAATAAAATCTGTTAATTCTTACATCACTACTTTCAAGTGCCAACAATAAAATATGTTAATTCTTACATCACTACTTTCAAGTGCCAACAATAAATCTGTTAACTCTTACACTCACTACTTTCAAGTTGCCAACAATAAAATCTGTTAATTCTTACATTACTGACTGACTGCCATCAATACAATCTGTTCTCTTCTACATGATGATTGCCATCAATAACAATTTGTTCTCTTCTAAACAACTGACTGCCATCAATATAATCTGTTCTCTTCTACATGACTGACTGCCATCAATATAATCTGTTTTCTGCTACATGACTGACTGCCATCATTATAACCTGTTTTCTTCTACATAACTGACTGCAGTCCATCTGTTCTCTTCTAAACGACTGACTGCCATCATATATCTAATCTGTTTTCTTCTACCATGACTGACTGCCGTCCATCTGTTCTCTTCTATATGACTGACTGCCATCAATATATCTGTTCTCTCTTATATGATGACTGACTGCCGTCCATCTGTTCTCTTCTATATGACTGACTGCCATCAATATAATCTGTTCTCTTCTATATGACTGACTGCCATCAATATAATCTGTTGTTCTTCTACATGACTGACTGTCATCAATGTGATCTGTTTTCTTCTACATGACTGACTGCTGTCCATCTGTTCTCTTCTAAACAACTGACTGCCATCAATATAATCTGATTTCTTCTCCGACTGACTGCCATCAATATAATCTGTTTCTCTTCTACATGACTGGACTGCCATCAATATAATGTTTTTTCTTCTATATGACTGACTGCCATCAATACAATCTGTTCTCTTCTACACAACTGACTGCCATCAATTGCCATCAATACAATGTTTTCTTTTACATGACCGACTGCCATCAATATAATCTGTTTTCTTCTACAGAACTGACTGCCATCAATCTGTTCTCTTCTAAACGACTGACAACCATCAAAAATAATCTGCTCTCTTCAACATGATTGACTGGCATCAATTTCATCTGCTTTCTTCAACATGACTGACTGCAATAATTTAACCTGTTCTCTTCAACATGATTGACTGCCATCAATTTCATTGCTGCTTTCTTCAACATGACTGACTGCCACTCAGTAATACCTGTTCTCCTTCAACATGACTGACTGCCATCAGTATAACCTGTTTCTCTTCAACATGACTGACTGCCATTAATCTAACCTGTTCTCTTCAACATGACTGACTGCCATCATATAACCTGTTTCTCTTCAACATGACTGACTGCCATCAGTATAACCTGTTCTCTTCAACATGACTGACTGCCATTAATTTAACCTGTTCTCTTCAACATGACTGACTGCCATTAATTTAACCTGTTCTCTTCAACATGACTGACTGCAATCAGTATAACCTGTTCTCTTCAACATGACTGACTGCCATTAATTTAACCTGTTCTCTTCAACATGACTGACTGCAATCAGTATAACCTGTTCTCTTCAACATGACTGACTGCCATTAATTTAACCTGTTCTCTTCAACATGACTGACTGCAATCAGTATAACCTGTTCTTTTCAACATGACTGACTGCCGTTAATATAATCTGTATTCTTTTATATGAATGACACTGCAATCAGTATAACCTGTTCTCTCTTCAACATGACTGACTGCCGTTAATATAATCTGTATTCTTTTATATGAATGACTGCCATCAATATATTCTGTTACCTTCCACATGACTGACTGCTATGGATATATCTATGGATATGATCTACAAGTGTCATCAATATAATCTGTTCTCTTCTACATGACTGACTGCCATCAATATGTGTTTTCTTCTACATGACTGACTACCATTGGATGTAAAACTATCAACATTACCCACTTCAAACGCCATCAATATAACTTGTTCTTCTACATAACTGACTCTAAGTAGTACTACTCTACTACTCATTGCTGTTTAACATTTTTACGTCTTTGTTTGTTAAAGCTCCACTTTCAATACCACCCCTGAAGATGGCATGCAACTACCTGGTCAAACGTGCAAATATATCTCCCATGCTGAACCCTTGGATTTCTAAACGCGACATGCATGGAAGAAAAAAGATGACTTTATCACAGTGTTGATCACCACTTGAGATTTGGCTAACACAGAAAAAAAAGTTTTCCTCATATTCTCTGCTTGGCTATATATACTTACCATGTTCAGCCCTAGCAATCAAGCCATGTAACTCAACTGAGAGATTAGCTTGTTGCTGTATTGTTTATAACCAGGCAATTATTTGATATTATCAGTGTCTTAGGTATCTCGTAGACTGAGAACGTCTGTGGAGACTAACCTTGACTTTCATACTCATAATGCGTGTCGCGGCCTGTTCCATGCAGAGCGTAGTTGGGAACAGTTATGTGTACAGGGCACGGACGACCTGCACTCAGTTTGCCTAACCTGGAAGTACAAAGAAAGGTAAAGACATTGTGTACACACACACACAAACACACACACATTATCACACACACACACACACACACACACACACATTACAACCACCACACACAACACGTATAGCACCACATACACCACACACGCACACCACACACACGCATGCACACACACACACACGCACACACACACACACACATTACACACACACACACACACATTACCACACACACACTCACATTACCCACACACACACACTCACACACACACACTCTGCACACACACTGTTTTCTCCTCTGTCGACAACCAACATTCCAGTCATTTCATGTATGTCTTGTAGACACGTACATTCTGCTTCATCACTGAAGCAGATAAAGTCACATAGTTATCACTGGCTTGAACATCATCAGATTTCTTAGAAGTCACTTTTTTTTTTTTTTTGGTCCCTTTGCAATGAAGGTTATATTTCCATTCAATGCACATGCTACTCTCTACAATACGCACCATTACTCAATATATTTACAATGTTTAACTAGAGCTGTCAAAAATCATAAGTGGCAAAATGTCATAATTCGTATGTTACAATTTGAACTTATCACTCTATATCAATCATTATTAAATGAAATATTGAAAAGCTGCAAGGGTATATACCGATTACAACTGATAAACAGAGGCTGTGAAAAAAAAAGAAAAAAACTGAACAAGGGAGGGAACCAACATCCCCCCCCCACACACACCCATGAAAAGGTGGGTGCATGAATGGTGCCTGGGGCACGGTGGGATACGGGGAGTAAAAAGAAAAAAAAAAAAAAACCCAGAACAAAACAAAACAAAACAAACAAGTCATGCAAAACAAAGTCTGCACACAAAGTACTGTTCACTTTCTCAAATTTCATGGCTTGTGAGTCAGATTAATAACAGGAGCATTCGTGTGTTTTGCCTACAAGGGGGTTCTTTGTTTCAGCCACAGATAGCGAATGTGAACTTTGCTTGAACTTAAGAACTATGGCACATCAGGCTCTACCCTATACTAAGTTATGGCAGGAGTTATTTCTCTTAGACTGTTTAGAGTTTGAATAGTAGAATTTTTCAAAATAAAAACGCATGGACGTGTGCGTGCAATAGGCAGCAGAGCTATGAGCAATGCATAGAGCTGTGCGCGCCGTTAGCTAGAACTTAAGCCTGGCCCAAAGGCTCTGCCAGTGTGTACACACCTGGCTCTTTGAGCCTGACTCAACGGCTATGTCACAATGTAACACGTCCTGGTCTTAAAGCCTGATCCAATAGTTCTGCCAGTGTGTAACACACCCTGGTCTTAAACCTGACCCAAAGGCTCTGATAGTGTGTATATACACTCATCTCTTCGAGCCTGTCCAACACACCCCGGCTCTTTGAGCCTGACCCAAAGGCTCTGCCAGTATGTAACACACTGTGGTCTTTAAGCCTGACCCAAAGGCTCTGCAGGGTGTAAACACAATCTAGTCTTTAAGCCCGA
>JADBJO010018914.1:27500-34360 GCA_016801955.1 Conus betulinus
TAGAAAGGGGGGGATGGCAATCGTGTTTGTACAATTTGTACAAGAGGTGGGTGTAGTAGGGGACATATGTTGGTTGTCATGTCCGACATGTCACAGTGTATACAATCAGAGTTAGAGTATTATATTATCAGCAAGAGATCAAGCAAGCTCCACAAGACCTACATCACCTCAGCAACAAAGAGCTGTGAGAAGAAGAAACAGAAGCACCAGCAAGCCAACAGAAACTTCTGCAGGTGAAGAATGACTGGTGGGGAAAGAAAGCAGAAAGCCGGCAAGCTGCAGCTGATATCAACGACATGAAGACATTTCACACTGGCCTTTGCACCATCTATGGACCAAAGACTACTGGGTCAATACCCATTCATGCATCTGACCAGAGCACATTGCTGACAGATTAGACTGGCACCCTTGCTTGCTGGGCTGAGCACTTCAGTGCTGTCTTGAACAGAGACTCGTCAGTATCTGAAGAAGCAATCGCAGTGCTACCCTAACTGCCAGTGAAGGATCTCTGGCAGACCCACCCTACAGTGCAGAGACTGTGGAAGTTCTTAATCAGACAACGTCCAGGAAAGCACCAGGAGCAGATGGAATTCCAGCTGACATCTACAAGAATCAGGGGTGGAACTGAGCCTACTGAAAAAGAGAGAAATCTAGGGAGGAGGGAAGGGGTGGGGGGTGGTTAGGGCAATCTGGCGCATTTTAAGGCACACAGACGTGCATATTTCTGTAATTTTGTAACTACAATTATGAACTTTTACTATTTTTCTTTCTTTGCTCTTTGATCTCATACATTTACACTCACGCAACATAGCCAATGATACATCAAAACTTTGAGAACCAATATCCAAACGCCTCTAGAACTTGAAACCATAGCTGATCAACAATCTTATTTCTGCCATTTCGTATTTCAAACTTGCTATTTCCCAAATCCTGAAGTGATACTATTTAGTGTGGGCTGTTCACAGATAACTAATTGACAGAAAATAGTCTCCATGCTCAAGTTGTTTATTCTTCATGTATTTCTAGATCCATGAAAGTAATGAAGGGAACAAGGCAATAAGATTTTGGTTCAACTGATTTCCACTAATTCGAGGAAGAGTCTCACCCCTGAGAATGGAGGCGCGGTCACCCAAAACTCAGAGACGGCTCTATTGTACACTTCTACAAGAGGAAGGATGATAATGCATCCAGTGACAATCACTGGGGATTTCCCTCTTGTGCATTGCAAGAAAGATTCTTGCCCCGGGTCATCTTGAACAGACTCATCATCCCACATAGCAGACTCCCATCGTCCCTGAACCACAGTGCAGGGTTCAAACAGGTAGGGGCACAACTGACATGGTATTTGCTGTTCGCCAGCTACAGGAGAAGTGTCATAATCAGAGCCTGGTGCTGCACATGGTTTCTTTTGATCTAACCAAGGGCCTTTGAAACCGTTAATCGCACTGGCTTGTGGAAGATCCTTCATAAGTCCTAGAAAATGTTCATCTCACTGACATGAGTTTGTATTATACTCCCTGTTTGGCTGGTATACTTAGCATGTCAGACCATAGCATTCAATGTCAGTTAGTTAGCTCTGCCAGGCTGAATTTTTTGTGGCTAATGCAGTAATAAGACAATCATGTGACGCCCACCCTACTTCCGCTCTAGGAAAAATGCCAGTGTCCGCTTCCTGTTCCTCATTCAGTGAGGTCTGTGCGCAAGGTAACTGAGAACCTTGGCGCTAGAGGGGAAGGTAGGGGGTATTAGAGTCTGACATGGTAAGTATACTTGCCAAACAGGGAGTATAATACAAACTCCACATTTTGGCGTCTTACACTATACCATGTCGGACTATAGCAGAATTTAAAGGAATCGGAGGGGGGGCAGAGTGCCCTAATGGTTCTTGGGATTAGAAGGCGGAACCGATATAGCTGCATTAGCGCCACAAAAGAGATCCCTTTACAACTATCAGCCCTGGTCATGCGGATATCCCTTAAATAAAAGTTAATGAAGTGATTTTTCCGAACGCCAGAAGGCTGCCTCCAGTAGATGGCACAAGGAAGCGAGTGCTGGAATGCTGTGGAAGTGGCCAGCGCTCTGACCTCATGAGCCCGGGGGAGATAAACAGGGAGATCCTTGTGCGCCTGGGCGTAGGCAGATCTGACCGTCTTGGAAAGCCACCTAGAGATAGTGCCAGCTGAGAAGTCTATATTATTATTGGGGTTGACAGAAATGAGGAGACATCTCTCTGGAGGAGCGCCTGGGGCGCGAGCATTCACATAGTATCTAAGACACCTAGAAGGGCACAGGTCCATGTCCCCCCCGCTTTCCCCTCTTCCCAGGATATTCGCCAGTGAGCGATGATGACAAGGGAGGAGAGGCTGTGCACAGTTCCTGATTCTTAGCTAAGAATTCGGGAAGACTTTAGAAAGACAGAGCCATCCATGTGGAAGGCAATGTCCCTGGGGTCCCCACTGAGGGCATGGATTTCGCTTTGCCTTCTGGCCGAAGCCAGGGCAAGGAGAAAGGTGGTCTTCAGCCAAAGAAGGTCAAAGGGAAGGGTGGCGATAGGCTCGAAAGGAGGTTTTCTGAGAGCGTCCAGGACAATAGAGAGGTCCCAAAGGGGGATGCGCCCTAGGGGACTGGGACTCACGTAGTGCCCACCCCCCTAGAGAGATCTCTCTGAGAAGGAAGTCATTCTCAAAGGAGGGTCCGCCGAGCTGGTGAACAGTGATGCAGATAGCTGACCTGTAGCCCCGGATGGAGCTAGCCAGACAGCTTAAGCGAAGAGGATAGGTAGGTGGATAGGAAGTTGCCTATCTGGATATGGAAGGGCGATTATGGGGAATAGGGTTGTCTGAGCACCAGGAGACCAATCTCTCCCATCGGTAATCGTAGATGGACTCAGTGCTGGCTCTGTGGGAGGCCGTCACTAGATCCCATAGGTCTTGCAAAGCCCCTGCCCCAGCGAGTATGTCTTAGACGGACTGGGGATCTGTCCGTCTGGGAGGTAGGAGTGGATGCTCGCAACTGGGTTGGCACAGTAGCAAGGCGTGAAGGCGGAGCATCTGTGGGTTGGAGTGAGGGCGACCCAAGCGAGGCTGTCTGAGCATGTCCCACCAAGTCTTCAACTAGAGGGGGAACATGGGAACATGGAAGGGACTTGAGGTCCGGAAAAAGGACTGGGTCGGCCACCATGGGGTTATGAGGATGAGCCTGGGTCTTTCCAGCCTTGCCTCCTGATCACCTTGTGGAGGATCGGGAAGGGAGGGAAGGCGTATGCTATGGGGCCCGACCAGGAAGGGAGAGAGCATCAATTTGCATACGCTTGGGGATCGGGGACAGGAGAGACATACACTGGCAGACGATGGTTGAATCGGGTGGCAAAGAGGTCGACCATGGGCCTGAACCAATGTTCCCACATGGAGGTTAGGGTTAGCCTGCTGAGGGTCCATTCTGTGTGAAGGAGGGACCTGGACTGGCTGAGGGATTCTGCCAGGATATTGTGGGTCCCCGCTATGTGTCTCGTGCGGAGGGTGATTCCCTGTACGTGGCACCAGGGGAGGAGGGCCTCTGTCCGGAGGGAGAGGCTGAGGGAGCCCCCCCCCCCCCCCCTGTTGTTGACATAGCAAGCCACCAAAAGTGTTGTCAAGGGCAGGAGAACAAGTCGGTGTGAGACTTGGGGTTGGAAGCAGAGGAGGGCAAGCCTGACCGCTTCCACTTCCAAGATGTTGATGTGGAGACGGGCAGTCTGTGTGTCCCACACTCCCGAGCATGACTGTTCTCCAAGTGGGCGCCCCCAGCCCGAGTTGGAGGCGTCTGTGTAGAGTTCCAGGGGCTGGGTTGGGAGGGAGATGGAACCCCCGGGGTCAGTGTGGAGGGTTGAGCCACTCTTCTGTAGCCCATTGGAACCAAGGCCCGAGGGGATGGTCTGATCCCAGCGGTCGAAGGTCTGAGACCAACGACGACGGAACTCCCTTTGGAGTTGGAGCTTGGGGACCCGTCCTAGGGGAATGAGGGACGAGAGGGACTCCATCATCCCCAGAGGGGGAGGTAAGGGCTCTGGCCAAGGTGTGGGGAGGATCGGCGGAGGCAGGAGATGAGGTCCACTATGTGGGCGGACCTCTCTGGGGTCGGGGAGACCTGCATGGAGATTGTGTCGAAACTCATGCCCAGAAAGGAGAACTGCTGACTGGGGTTGAGTTCGCACTTGTTTGGGGTTGGTGACAAACCCTAGTATGGAACAGAGGCACAGAAGATGGTTGGTGTGGGATTGGCACAGGGCCCAGGAGGGAGCCCAGGACGAGCCAGTCATCCAGGTACATCAGGAGGCGAATGTCCTCCTGTCTGGCCAGGGAGGCCATCTCCTTGACTACCTTTGTGAAGAGAAAGGGTGCCAGGGAGAGACCGAAGGGGAGCGCCCTTGAACAGGAGCACCTGACCCTGCCAGACACAACCGTAAGTATCGTCTGTGAGATGGGTGTATGTGGATCTGAAAGTAAGCGTCCTTCAGATCTATTGAGGCTGGCCAATCCTGATGGTGGATGGAGTCTCTGATCTGAGTCGGAGTGTTCATCTTGAATTTGGTGGCTCTGAGGAACTTGTTGAGGGGAAAGAGGTCGAGGATGGGCCTCCATCCTTCTGGTTTGGGGATGACAAAGAGGTGGGAGTAAACCCCCGGGTTGGGATGGGAGATCTCCGTGATGGCCCCTTTTTGGAGAGGAGTTCTTTGACTTCCCAGCGAAGCACCTCTGCTTGGCCCAGGGGGAGGGTTCGCTGGGGAAGGAGGGGAGAACGCATTAGGGAGGGGGGGGGGGGGGGGGGGGGAAGGGGGGGGGGGGTGGGAAGGGTGGGGAGAGGGGGGCATTTGTGGGGGCCCAAGGCAGGTGGAATCCCCTCCTGTAAAAACCGCCACTATCCATGGGCTGAGGCCCATACATCTCCACTGGTGGGCATGCCAGGATAAGTGCCCCGCCAGAGGGGCTGAGGGGAGGGGGGGGGGGGGGGGGGTGGGGGGGGGAGTGAGTGGGGGGGGATGGGGGGAGTAGCGATAGGGGTTCTCCCTGTTCCAGTTCTCCCTGCAGGCGAGTCCTCCAGTCACCTCTGGGGCCGTGCCTGCTGGCTGAACTGAAAAATCTGCTGGGCAAGTTTCGGCTTCGGCCAGATGAGGTATTAGGGGCTTTGGCGGGCCGTGCGGCACGAGGTGGGGCCTGCTTGGGATAGGGCTGGGGTCTGGCAAGGGGAGTGGAGGAACGAAAGGAGGGTCTAGCAGGGCGAGGCTGACGGAGGGCTGCCTGGCCGCAAATGATGCTGCCTGCTTACGTTCTTCTACTGAGTGGGAAATGACAGCAGTCGAAACAGTTGCTGAAGAGAGCGACTGCCCCTGACCCGGGATGCACTGCAAGGCTGCCTTAAGCGCTGGAGAGAGATTAGCCTGTGACAGCACGGCATCTCTACAGGCCAGTAGGCAATTGTAGAGGCTCCTGGCTGCGCTGTCCGCCGCAGCCGAAAGGTGATGCAATATCTTGTTAATCAGGAGTCACATCAGGGGGTTGCCGAACGCAAGTGAGATTCCGTCTCCTGGTGTGTCTAAGAATCGTGTGCGTCTGAGGACACTGAGACAGCGCCGTCCTCCTCCAGCCAGAGCTCCTCCACCCGCTGCAAGAGCATGTCGAGAAAAGACATGTCCAGCAGTGGTGTGCAGGATCCCCGTTCTGGCTATATGGTCCCACTCCATCAGGTTCTTGATAGAGATCGTGGGGAATCAGCCGGCAGTCGGCTGCTGGGGAAATAGCCAATTACCCTGGTCACTGGAATGTCGGAGAACAGGGAGGAGATGTGGGCCTTCTGGGGCTCCCTGAGAAAAGTTCCTACAGGGGCCGCATTCGGGGCCCTGAGGGATTCATTCCCTGGCGGAGGGCCGGCCTGTGCACCCCTGGCTAGGGTTTGTCGGACACTCCCAAATAGAGTTAAGGATCTGAGGTGCATTGATTCTGGGGCAAGATTGCTGGGCTGGGGGGGGGGGGGGGGGGGGGGGCAGGGCGGCGTACTTAGCGAGGGAAAAGAACTTGTCCGAGGGTGGGGCTCCCTCATGACAAGCTCTGGGCACCACTGCACAAGGGTGGACACATCGCAAGATGAGGTGAAAGGATTCTTCTACCTCATCCTCAGACTCTGGGGAGTCGGATTCCTGGAGAGGTTGTGTTGAACCTTCTCCAGGAGGCAACTGCAGGGGGGTGCGTGAGGGTCCTGCCCTAGTTTGGTAGTGGGAGGATGCATGGGCGAGTCCCTCGTGGCTCCATGATCAGCGGACGGACTATGGGAGGGAAGCCCGCCCTGCTGATCGATCAGTGCCTGAGAGGGAGGGAGACTGAGGTCCAACCAGTGCGAGGAGGCTGGATGCCGCATACAACCGTGGAGCAGGTCCTGCTGATCAGTTCTGAGCCACTTGGTCCCTCCCAGGGGCATAGAGCCACCGGTCCCCGATGAGGAAGGCGGACTGTGGTGGCCGTGGGGCAGGATTTTCCTCAGGGGGCCAGGGTAACTGACACCGGGGGGGGTGGGGGGGGGTTTGCAATAGAGCGTGGGCCTGTTGTACCCGCCCCGGGAGAGTGCACTGCCTCATACACCTCCCTGGTGGGATCCATGGAGGCCCCCTGTGTAACAGGGGGAGCAGTGGTGGACACGGTAAACCGAACCCCCTACCCCCCTGTGCGTGGATGGGATGGCTGCAGTGACGTTGCCATCCCCTGGGTGGGATCGCACAGGTTACCCGTGGTCCCGCTGGTCGATCCTCCTCCCGGAGGAAACGAAACCGTGGACATTGCCCAAGTGGGGCACGGAACGGAAGATGTCCGCTCCCCAACGTCCTGTACCCC
>JADBJO010018915.1:0-2500 GCA_016801955.1 Conus betulinus
TATATGTATATAGTAATGTTTGACGAGATGGTGGGATTTGAGTATGTTTATGATACACATGAAGTTGGAAATCATGTAGTGAATACGTAGTCTATTAGCACACTTTCTCCCCATCCTTTTTCTCCTCCTCGACGTTTCTGCCCTCTATTTTTTCCATTGTCGCAATCGATCCCCGCTCCCCCCACCCCTTCCCCATCCCCTTCTCCCTCCCCCATTTATTTCCCTACTCCCCTACCCTCTCCTATCCTCCTTCAAAACCTCCCCCCTCCCTCTCCAACGTACCCATCCACTATCCCACCCCAGCACTCTCCCGCCCTCCCCCCCCTCCCATTCCCCTCAACATTTCTGCATCCTTTCTCTCCTTCCCCTCTAAATTCCCCCTAGGTCTAATTTATATATCCTAGACACCCCCCCCCCCCCCCCTTCCTCTCTGTTTCTTTCTGCCTATCCCTATATTTCTGTTTCTGTCTGTCTGTCTGCCTGCCTGTATTCTGTATAGATGTCTATCTGTCCCTCTCCCCCCCCCCCCCCCCCCCTCTCTCTTTCTCTGTCTATATGTCCGTCTGTTTTGTCTCGCTACTATCTTCTGAAAACACTACTATAATTTTCATAAGATAGTAGTAATACGACTAACTTATGAAAATTGTAGTAGTGTTTTCAGAAGATAGTAGTACTAGTAACGTTTCAGAAGTTAGTAGCTTGGCGTTGAGACTATCTAGTGAAATGATTCCCTGTGTGAAATTATGTCCTCTTTCTTAGTGTAATTACTATCCAGGGTCACTGATCGATGGTCATTTGGCCTATCAGTGTAGAACGAGTTTATGTAAACAATTTATGACGTTTCTGACCAGTAGTCAATATCATTGACCAGTGATCATTTTGGCCCAAATTCACTGTTTGACAGCTAGTTAGTGTAGAACGAGTTCAGGTGAACAATTTATGACGTTGCTGACCAGTGGTCAGTGTCACTTACCAGTGGCCATGTTTGTCTTATTTCACAGTTTGACTGCCAATTAGTGAAGAACGAGTTCATGTGAACAATTTATGACGTCGAAATTGGGTTAAAATGACCACTGGTCAATGACACTGACCAGTGGTCAGAAACGTCATAATTTGTTCACATGAACTCGTTCTACTCTAACTAGCAGTCAAACAGTGAATTTGGGCCCTATGGTCATATTTCTTTGAGTGTTTAAGATTTGGGGGAGTTATCGTTGTTGTTGTCATCATCGTCCTGGACAACGACTTTTTTCTTTCTTTTTTTAATTACTTTCTTAGGAGCATAAGTTCACATATCATTACACGTAATTCAAAAAGCACTGGTACTGAACAGTTTCTGCTTCTTCTTTTTTCACTAAACAAACCAAAGTGAACAAAGAGAAGAAGAAGAAGAAGAAGAAGAAGAAGAGAAGAAGAGAGAGAGAGAGAGAGAGAGAGAGAGAGAGAGAGAGAGAGAGAGAGAGAGAGAGAGAGAGAGAGAGAGAGAGACAGACAGACAGACAGACAGACAGACAGACAGACAGAAGGAGACAGAAAGACAGAAACGAATTTAAGAAACACACACGCACGCACGCACGCGCACGCACGCACGCACGCACGCACGCACGCACGCACACACACACACACACACACACACACACACACACACACAAAAACTGAATCCTTATGACTGAGAAAATGAAACCTCTGTCTGTAACTGATTCGAAACGCAAACGTTCACGTGCGATACACATGAATTTTTTTTTACATGGACTTCTTGTTTGTTTGTTTGTCTGTATACGTTTTCAACACTCAGCTAGAGCATGCAGATTATTGTGCAACTTACAACAAGTTATCTTGTTCATATGGGCCAGATGGCCTGCAAAAACTGAATAAACCATTATCATCACACACACACACACGCACGCACGCACGCACGCACGCACGCACGCACACACACACACACACACACACACACACACACGTCTCACTTTTGTTAAACAGGTATGAACAATACACCAGTCACACACATATAACAATACAGCATTAAATCGATTTTTTTTTTTTTTTTTTTCCCTCGTAAACCTTCCATTATTCAGATTCACGAAAGCAATGTGCTTTTGATTTTTGCATCTTACTTTCAGACAAGGTCAGCCGTTTTAATTTCACGTTTATTTTATAATTTTTTTAAAAGTTAACAAGCTCTACCAAGTCAATTATCTAATCAAATTTGAAATTATCTGTATGCCCGAGGAATCCCAATGGTAGAGACAAATGAAGCGACAGAATAAGCTCACGTCTTTCCACTACTGTATCTTGTCATTGTCGCCCCAGCTGACCAGATACTACAGAATCACGATAACTGTTAAACACTCTTTGTTTCGTATGACGGAAAACGGCACAAGTCGTTACTTTTAATCCTCATCATGGCTGATCATATTAGTTCATAAGACACAACTCAGGATCCTAATTTGGACCCAATGTGAGTTTCATTTCTTACATTTTTTTGTTGTTGCAGACT
>JADBJO010018915.1:10000-17500 GCA_016801955.1 Conus betulinus
GATAGTAATGGTTATCTATGGCACTTAATCTTACATCATCAGTCCTAAGCACTTACAAATACATAAAAGGTTAAAGAAAACATAAACGAAACCCATAAGAAAATGAATATTGCGATAAGTACCATGATGCATCTACAAACAAGGGTGAATATTGACACCCACCCACGCATACACACACCCACGCATACACACACACAACACATGATACCCCACACATTGTCGCACAACAACGGACACAACAGCATGCGCTCGCGCGCGCACACACACACATGCACACACACCCCCCCCCCCCCCCCCCCCCCCCCCCCCCCCACACACACACACACACACACACATAGTCGCGCGGACTTGCGCGCGCGCGCGTGCACACACACACACTCTTACACACACAGAAAAACCAATTCATTGTCAGATTAACTCAAGGTTGTAGTGACAACACACACACACACACACACACACACACACACACACACACACACACACACACACACACACGCACGCACGCACGCACGCACGCACGCACACAAAGTCGCAGAATCCATTTGATGGGCAAGGAAAGGGGGAAGAAAGAACTGCTATTGATAGGTGGAGAGGGTTCTTTTAAGAGATGCCTTGAAGGAAGACAGAGTTTGAACTACGCAAAGATATTGGGAGTTTATTCCAAGAAACCGGACCCTCAAAAGAAAAAAGAACTAAAGGCACATCGTCGCAGCCAGACCCGGTACTGTACATTTTCAACTTGTATAGCACTGATGAAAACATGTCACCTCATAGACATTCATCAAATTGTAACTGTAACCTTACGGATTTCATGTTCAGTGAAAAATTTGTAACAACCTTGCCGAATAAATTCTGGGCCCACCATTGGATTTAGATCCCCACACACATTATCAAAGTTTCATAGATACGTCACAAGGCCACATTTCTTCTGTCCAGTAAATTTGGCCAAAATCTGTTTCAATTTTTTTGCATTTGTTTGTTTGTTTCTTCTCTCTATTTTCTGCATCTATGTGATGTTTTTTTGCGGCTGAAAATCGAACCTGGCGGAGCCTATCCCTCTCCAGGTCGGGTTTTCTTGTTGGGTGTACTCCCAGCATGCTTCAGAGAGTACTAAGATTACGCGTTCATCATTCGCAGGTCATAATCTGGACGTTGCTGTAGTAAGTCACGTCAGAAATTCTTCTCTGCTACTAATGAACAATTTTCAGCACACGTGAGTCAAGAAGATTACCAATCTTTCAGCGCTCGCGTGACTCACTTTGATGGCATGCTTCACCCGGATTGTGTACACGAAGTCGCTGTAGGGGGAGTTCCATGACAGGGGGTCCCGCCTGTCATATGGTTCCTCTCTTTCCTCGTACTCTGCCACAGCCGTACCACGGACAACTGCACATTGAGATGGAACGTGGTAGCTTAGTGGTAGAGCACACACACACACACACACACACACACACACACACACACACACACACACACACATATATATATATATATAGATGGATAGATAGATAGATAGATAGATAGATAGATACTCATAGATACTCACACATACACATAAATAGACGGAGATACATAGACGGACATTGAGAGAGAGAGAGAGAGAGAGAGAGAGAGAGAGAGAGAGAGATTTCACGAAGGAATACACTGGAGGCGAAACTTCCAAACTAGAGCAAACATGTTGTTCTCTGAGAATGGTAGCGGACCAGTCACAGTGAACAGAATCGTTACAGGCTCAGATGAAACGTTCTGTCTGCTTCATACACTGCATGTGTCATTGATTTCTTATTTCAAAAAGATGTATGTGGCTGTGTGATTTAGAAGACAACACGAACGAACGGCTCAAGCGTAAGATTTTGATACCCAGCTCAAAGTCAAGGATCGAACAAGCGTCTCAGAAACACTGCTCGAACACATAGTTCAAACATACAACTCAAACGCTTGGTCGAACATACAGCTCTAAAGCATAGCTCAAACATACGACCTACAAGACTTTTAAAGTGTTTGAATTATAAGTATTCAAACTGTGCGTGCATTTTGTTCAGTTACTATTAGTGTGTTAAGCGGTTGTCTCAAAAGTAAGAAAATCAGCGGTTATCATCACCAAGCATCACAATTATCGTTATCCTCAACGTCAGTACTCTGTTGTCTTGTACTTTTTTCATTAGAAATACGTTTTCTATTTGACAAACATACACTACAATGCAATTCGATAAGATCCCACACAGTACGACGTAGTGCTGCAGCAGACCTTTGATGTGGCATGGCACTACGGCTAGCCTCGACGACTACACAATGGATGCAGTCACCTTGGAACATAGTGCCAGTAACAGACCCTGCTGTGCCACTAGAACCAAAGATCTCCGAGTTGAACTCAGAGGCTGCTGTTCAGGCTGAAAGGAAAAAAGAGGAAGCTGTCCTCTTTCCCTAGTAACGTCTGCGGCCGGCTGTATGCCTCAAACACAGGTCTCCATTCCCACCTGAGGTTTTTTTTTTTTTTTTTTTTTTTTTTTTTTTTTTGTGCTGTCCCATCTTCTGTGCCACTTCAGTGGCATTGCATCCACGCCGCTCATTCCGACACACCCCGTCCACAGCCACAGCCCGACCCGGCCCGCCGCAGCCCCGGCACCGGCATCCACAGGGAGCAATCAATATCAAGTCGTCAAGAAGCAACCCACCGGAGAAGACACTGCACTGCTGCCGAGTCACTTCGGTGGTGTTCAGTGGCGCCTGTTCTGATCCAGCACACGCAGGACACCACCTTCTATGCCCCCAACTGACGACAGTAATTGCATAGTCAGGAGCCGGCGTGAGTGAGCTCTCCCTCCGGAGGGCGCCACCACGTCCGTCCAACGACAGCCCCTGTGGACTTGCCGATACCGGTAACCCCGACGGAGTCAAAGCATGGCCATAGACGTGGAGACGACATCAAAACTGAGATCACCATGAGAGTGGGGCCACGAAGGCCCGTAGAATTTGAGATTTTTTTTTTCGGGGGGGGGGTGGGGGGGGGGGGGGGGGGGGGGGGGGGCGGCGGAGTGGCTTAGTAGGTAGAGCGCTGGATTCATGATCCTGGGGTTGTGGGTTCGAAACTTCTGTACAGGGGGATATTTCCCTCGGAGTTAACATTGGTTCTGATTCCATTTCCCATACAGTCCTTCGAATGAGACTATAAGCTGAGGTTCCGTGTGTGAACGCACGCACAGCATCTTGCACACACGTTAAATCCCATCACCAACTTAGGAAGAGAAGGCCAGTTTGGTTGTTGGTATGGATGACACGTTACACATATCATGCACCTTCCCCAAAGATAGGGTATGGCTGCCTTGATGGCGGGATAAAAAACGGTCATACACACAAAACTCCACTGCCTGTCTATACAGGCAGTGTCTGCAGGAGTATCAGCCTGCGTACGCAGAAAGAAAGAAAGAAAGACCTTTTTCATGCTGATCGATGAGCATGAGGATTATGAAGATGATGCTACGGATTTCCATTTCAGCCTGAGACTGCATGACGGCTGTACTCTACGTTTAGAGATACGGATACCTGCAGTGTTGGTCAGAAAAATTTGAGCAACGCTTTCATAGACGCATCCATTAAGTGGATGAAACTCAACTGTGTGGTCCCAGTCTTCCCAACTGAGCCCGTAGCAAACTCAACTCTGGATAGGAACCGGTCGGGGCAGAGAAAAAAATCCCACATGACTCTGATGGGAATCGAACGCACGACCTCCCAGCCGGGAGTTCCCGACGCTAACTACCTCGCCACAGCGGCTGGTACCTGAGGACATATTCTGCCAAATGACCCGCATGCCTACTCGTCTGTCGATTCGACAGGAGATTCTCTCAGTGTTGTGCACCACACGGTACGCCCACCACGATACAATACAACGTAATCACAGTGCATGGTAAAAGGACGAGTCCAAGCAACACACAGCAAAACACTATGAAGAACACTGCAGTACAAACAACAACAACAACAACAACAACAACAAAAACTGCAGTGCAGTACAGTGTTTACAATCTACTTACTCAGGTCGTAACGGCAGAAACGTTGTACGCCGGGCACCTGAACACAAGAGCAAGCATCACTTAAAGTGACGCACGCGCAGAAAATCAGAATCCACGCCAACATGTCTGCCTTTTCGTCTCCTCAGTGAAAGATGCCAAGCTGAAATACACCCAGATAAACAAATTTGTGAGTATCCGGGGAGGGGGGTGGAGTGTCTGCTTGGTATGTTTTATCCTGAAGAAAAAGGATCATTTCTTTTACTTATATATTACATGTTGTTTCGAAGGTGGTTCTCTTTTAAGCTTTTTTTTTCTTTTACAGATTCAACATAATATTTTTTAAGCAGGTTTTTTTTTTTATCATGAATATCAGAACTACAGAATAATCACAATGAAAGCGAATGACTTAGGGACAGTACCGACAGTAACGAAGCCGGCGAACTAGTAAGCTTAACACTGCGACAGATTCTAGTGTCATTTTTATATACACTATCGCAGTGAACTAACCGCGTTCCGTCGTCAGGGAAGATAACTGTGGGCTCATTTTTGCAATAAATCGGTGCAATTTGGGGTTACTATACCCGCCGAGTGGGACCGCCTCAATCGGCGTAATTGCCTGTTGTTTAGTGATGGGCGTTGCCAGTCTTGTGACGGTTTTCGTGCGATGCGCGACGGTCAGTTCTCACGTTACTTGTCCAATGATGCACCTGTCTATTTTTAGACATAGTCGGAGCGTCAGGGATGAGTTAGTTTCAAAGTGAGGTGACTGCAGGAGGAAATGGAAACTAACTGAAAAAAAAAAAAAAAAAAACTATTCTGCCGGACGAAAGGGACATACAAATTACAAGACAAAACACGACGCGTTTCGACCTATTTGGTCTTATCAGGCAAGATAAACAACATTCAGGACATCGAAAAACGAAGAACGAGTCACCACTTACCTCCTCAAATTGAGCACAAAATGGACGTTGAATTTCAATGTCCAGCTGCGTCTAATTTCAACGTCCATTTTGCGACAAAGCCTGGCCACTGGTCTGCTCTTGTCAAAGGTTAGTGGCTAGTGGCCACCTGGAGGAGTGGTGTTGCGTGCTACCGCGCTTCCTGCCCGTTACTTTGAGGTGGAGGTGCGATGACCTCGTTTAGAAGTGGCGAGAACCGGCGTCCACGGTGACTTGGGGAGAAGTGTCGCTCTGTGGCTTTGTGTCCCTTGAGTCAAAGACCTGTGGGACGAGCTGGCCACCATTCCAGCATGCAGTCAGGCCACCTGTTGGCCCCGAAATGACCTTTAGAAAAACTACAACTGCCTGTAGAAAGGAGGCTTCCTAGAAATCGGTACCCTTGCTACATCCTCTTGTCTGCAACAAGACAACAACCTCTTGGAGCACAGTGCAGATTTGGCCACCGAACAACTGATTCTTTCAATCTGCCACCGGAGTAACCTGACATCATACAGATTTTGCCCATGGAACATGTCTGCAAGGGCTTCCAGCTAACACGATGTTGATCTTGCATCATCATCGTTTGATTTGATAATTGGCAGACTTCTACCAAATCAATGACAGGTAGATTTAAACATCAAGGTTAAAACCTAGAAGATAATCTGCTATGGAAAGAAGTGCAATTCCATGGGCTTCTTTGCATGAGGGAGGTGTGACGTGACGCTTGACAAAACCATCCGATAGGTCCCACTAAAACACCAAACCCAAGAATAGATTTTAAATCTGTGCCCACTCTCCCCTCTCAACACCCCCCCCCCCCCCCCCCCCCCCTTTCCCCTTTCTCCCTCTTAGAACAATGCGAGTCGCACGGCTTCGTCACGGTAAACAGTAAACCCGTGATGCCTTACATTCTTATCGGCCTATCCCCCCCCCCCCCCCCCCCCCTTCAACTCTCATTCCCCACGCTGGGCGATACTACGCATCTCATCACCACCCTCCTTCCCCTCTTCTCTACCCCGTGAAACAAAGGCATGTTGCCATGCCGCTCTCTTCACCGCCCCCCCCCACCCCCCCCCCCTCTCTCCACCTGAGCCACGTGCGGCCTTAATTGACACAAAGGCCATCAGCAACCTCCCTTCTCCAACCCCCCTTTCACACCTACCGGTGCTCGCGGACACCTATACGGACGCATAAATTAACTGGTGCTCGCGGACACCTATACGGACGCATAAATTAACGGGTGCCGATTAGGTTCAAACAATTCCCGAAGTGATTGGTGACTAGACTAAATCCCTCCCCCTCTCACCCCTGATGGGTGAATTACAGGTTGTCAAAATCTGATTTGGCAAGCGAGGAATTCATATACCAGACACGCAGAGGCGCAACTTCACTGACCCCTCAGGACTGCCTGTAGTCAAGAGCAGTGAAGACAAAGGGACAGAGAAGGCCTAGTCAATTCTTGGTAAACTCTTTGATCTCAAGTCATTCACTGTTCATTCCCAGGAAAAGTGAGTTGGAACTCTGTTTTACATTTTTGAATCTATGTATTGATTTTATGTATGCTGTGTGTGTTAACATTGTAACTTTGTACAAATGCTTAGCAACATTTATCAAACTGATGAATGATTATTCTGTGTAGTAGTTTGCTTGCCCTCATATGGCAAAAGCTCTCTCCCAGTGGTTATGATTCTTTGTAACAATCTGACCACTGTTATTTGTGTGCACCTTGGCTTTTGCCAGTAGCATGCAGTTCTGTCTGTTAAGATAATTAATGATTAACTTTGATCAGGAAAACAGTATGCCTGTGCTAGGTAAAAACTGCTACTCTGATTTATAAATACTGGTGATTATTGGAATGATTTGTAGTGTATGACTTTAAGTCTACACCACATGTGTACTTGGACTAAGCATAGCCCAAAGTCAGTGTGATTTAATTCATAACAAACATGGAAGAGTTGTTTGACTGAAACTGTGTAACATTGTATTACTGTCTCCTACCCTTTTGTAAGCTTAACTTAGCCTTTTAACAAAAGTGGAGATTAATAGTTATAGCAGAAACTCTACCATAGAGAAAACTTTGCTGGCTGAGTCTCACACCTCCTCTGAAAGAAAGAGGAAAAGGGTAAATGTGGGCATTCAACAAACCAGCCACCAGATTCTCATCTACAGATCAAGTTCTCTTTATCGCAGAACTGGGATCCTGGTCACGCTGCACATTGCGGTTGAACCAGAAGCTGGGACTTCGCCAAAAGCCGGCGACACCAGACAACTCTCTACACCAGTGGGGCAGTCACCAGCCACAGGAGAGATCAACTGTCTTCTCCGAAGCAAAGCTAAGTTTGCTTACCACTTGGACTCAAACCCATCAGACCCTTACCCTCACTTTATGATGAAACAGTGAGAACCTGTCTATGAGTACCACTCTGGCTACAACACTGGGTGTTAGCAAGCGGAGTGGATGTATAATAATAACCATATACATTCAGTGTAACTTAGACAGAACCCCTGTATGCCAACTTTAGCTTGCTGCACAGAGTGCAAGCGAGTAAAGTAGG
>JADBJO010018915.1:22500-30000 GCA_016801955.1 Conus betulinus
AAGGATATGCAGGGTATTGATAGAATTGAGAATGATTTCTGGAGAGACATATTTGCATGTTATCTAGACAACAAAACTATAAGTAAACAAAGTGAAATAAACAGTGGTAATTTCCAGTCACAGCTTCTCTTCAACAACTCTCTCATTAAATACAAAAATAAAGTAATATTCTTTCCAAACTGGCACAATGCAGGAATTGAACAGATGAAAGATATAATCCATCAGAATGAACATAGATTTCTGTCTCTTGAGGAAGTACAGAACATGGTTGGGCAGAGCAAGGCTAATATTATTTTTGAATATAATGCCCTTATTAACTCTATTCCCAAAGAGTGGATTCAATGGATAGAGAGAGGAGATCCTTGCTCAAGCTGGCTTGATTGTGATGCAAAACATCTCAATACAAAGCCAAAAAAACATCAGGAAAATGTTATCCAAAGACAACGTAACAAATTTACCAACGGCCCATTATTTCTGGGAAAGGAATTTTTGTTACACCCTAGACAAACAGGCTGGTCTAGGGCTAAAGAAACCACCAAAGAAGTGCGACTTAGAGTCCTTCACTGGAAAGTGTTACATAATATTTACCCTACTAATATAATGTTAAACAAAATGAAAATACGAGAAAATAATCAGTGTTCATATTGTGTTGATAAGGTGGATTTTATTGAACATTTTTTCTATAATTGTCCAGTTTGTAAAGAATTTTTGGAATTTCATTGAGCAAAAAATTTATGTAGACACAAATGTTAAGCTGACGTTGTCAGTCACTGATGTTCTGTTTGGTGTGAACAGTTCATTCTGCCCACGTGGAAAATATGTGTACATAAACCTCATTCTACTGGTTGGGGAAAATGTCCATAAGTATTTTAAAAAGACACGGTCTGCATTCTCATTGCAATCAATCTTTGAAAAAGAATTCAACGTAAGGAGCTAGTTTATATCTCACTTCATCTTCAAGCTTCATCCGACCCCTCGTCCACCCCCCCCCCCCCCCCCCCCCCCCCCCCCCCCCCCCCCCCCTCCGCCTTCTCCGGCGCTCGCTGTCCTTTTTCTCTGCCTTCTTTTTCTCTTTTGGCCTGTGTCGGTTCACTAGTAGCTGGCTTCTCTCTTATATAGCTAGTTATAATCACTTTCAGGTCATGTTTCCAAGTTTTAAGTAATCATTTCATTCATTCTTTCATTTATTAACATTTCGTTTCCTTTCGGGGGATGGGGGGGGGTGGCGGAGATCGTGATTCACTGTATCTGTGCCTATTCTTTCTAGAACTATGTATATTCGCGGATAGGATTTATTAGCATGTATATGCTTTTGACTATTGACTAATGATCTCGTAGGCCCGCAGATTGGTGCGCGCGCGCGCGCGCACGCGCATACACGCACACGTACACACAACACACACACACACACACACGCGCGCGCACACACACACACACACACTCATTGATACTTGTCCCCCCGATGGTCCTTCCTCACGTCCTCCTTGCAGCTCCCATCCTCCCCCCCCCCCCCCCCCCCCCCCCCCCCCCCCCCCCCCCCCCCCCATGTTCATCATTTCTTTTTCATCGTGAGGATGGCGTTTGTGTGAGGAACTGGCAGGTGCAAGACTACTTATAATTGTAGTACACAAAATTTATTAATCCTTTCGTTCCATGTTCGCTCGTTCCTTCGGTCATTCTTGGATATTTTTTCGTTTTTCGTTCCAAGGAGGGCTTTAGGGGAACGTTTGGACGCACGGGAGAGATCGGAGGAGGCGAAAGGAAATCTTTGTTTCATTTAGTCTGTTCAACCTGGTCACAATTAGGCCGGAAGATTATCGTGTTTCACATTTGTTTACAGCTGTACATTTATCTTGATATTTCGTTTGTTTGTACACAGCAACGAATTATTTTCTTTTTTTGCCTTCTCGCCTTCTTCATCTTCCTTTCTTCCTTCTTTCTTTCTTTCCTTCTTTTTCTCTGTTGGTCCTTTTTGTGTTTTGTTTTTATTTGTTTTTGTTTTTTTGTTGTTGTTGTTGACTTGTGTGTGTGTGTGTGTGTGTGTGTGTGTGTGTGTGTGTGTGTGTGTGTGTGTGTTTTGTATAAGCAGACATCATCAGAATGAGTGTGCCAGTACACCACACATTAGAACATTAACAAACCCAGACACATTGTATCAAATGCCCAAATACTAATTCACCAAAAGTTTGTCCATTTTGAGAGAGAACATACAGACTATGCATGGTGAGTAAGAGACTGGTTGCAAAAGAGGAAAAAAAAACAAAAAAAAAAAGAAAAAAAAAAAAAAAAAAAAAAAAAAACCTAGTCGTGGAAATTGAATTTTTTTTTTTTTTTTTTTTTTTTTCCGCTTTTTGTTTTTTTTGGCAGATGATGAGAGGACAGTGTGATGCACCAAAAAATGAACAGGTGGATTTTGGCCTTAGGAGGAGGAAAAAAAAAAAAAAAAAAAAAAAAAAATGGCCGCCTTAGGTGCTCCATTGATCCGACAACTGATGCTCAAAAAAAAAAAAAAAAAAAAAAAAAAAAAAAAAGCTGCTGCATCAAACTTAATGTAGGCCTAATGAACAAAGCAAGTCTTCTATTGTTTAAGTTTTAAGAGACTTTGGACCGGCTGCAAACTGACTAAACACATTCGTATTCAAGCATCAAATAAGGACGAAAGTCATTTGAAGGATAAAGCTTCGGACATAATATGGTTGGCAAACCCTGCTTTTCTTTGACACTCTCTTGTCTTCAAGCGTTTTTTTCTCTCTCGCCGTCCAGTTCTCTTTTTCTGCCTTCGATCGAAGTGAACTTTTCTTCTTCTTCTTCTTTTTTTAAGGAAATAAAAAAAGTTCTACGAATGCCAAATGAATACACAAGTTTCTATCTCTCAACCCCTCCGGCTTTAGATCCAAATAAAGGGAGCCATCTTTATGTATACGAGAATCTCGCGGCTGTCTCTACTGACTGGCGCATGCGCAGACTATGAGCGGTATTCGTTATGGCAGTACAAACTGGTAATACCATAAATATCAATATGAGTAGAGAAAGATAGCCTACAATATATCCGAAGGGTGTATGACTGTACCGGTATACTGATTGTGGACGAAGGGTCTGAAATGTGTGTGTGTGTGTGTGCGCGCGCGCGCGCGCGCGCGTGCGTGCATACACGCGTGCGTGCGTGCGTTTGAGTGAGGGGGAGGGGGTGGAAGAGGGAGAGTGCATATCAGCAGCTTGGTTTTTTAAGACAGTGAGAAGCAGACTGGTGCGCCCATGTTCAAGCCAATGAGCTAGTCCCTTGGTGGGTAAGGCGCCATTGGGGGATGTCCACCACGTCAAAGCAGCTATTGCGCTATGCGTTTTCAAGATGAAAGTGAAACGTTAATGTCTTAGTTAAAATTCTATCATTCAAATGTCTCTCACCGGCAGAAAATACCTAACAATAAGTAAAAGATGACGGGTCACGTTGAACTATTCAAACAGATGAACAAAATTAAAAAAAGAGTTGAAAATAAAGAATAGTTATCTTTAAGATTTAAACACACTCGCAACGTCTATAGACAAGAAACACTATCATCAGAAATTACAGAGCTGGCATACTGCTTTCAGAGAGTGCCAGATCACAAACATTAAATGCACGGAACCACTGCTAACACACACACACACACACACACACACACACACACACACACACACACACACGATCATCCTAAATTTTCCAATAAATAATTCCCAAATTATGATAGGTGTTGATTTGAAAGCAGCAATCCACTCGATTAAGTCTGCATGTCCTTCAATTTCGACTTGATATGGTATTAGAAATTCATCATTTCATTCATCTTTTATCCCATGAAAGGCATTACTGTTACTTTTTTTGCTGGATCCCCTCTCATTGTGGTATTGTACCCAACGAGCGCGTAGATCAACTTGCAAAAAAGCAGCTCAAAATATCAGTTACGCAATACCACTTAACATTCCTTTAGATTGAAAGAATGTTTTTCAATTATAAATTCAACGTCAAGAGAAAAAGTTAAAACATTACTGATGAACTCAGACGTCCAATATTATCACAACTGTGTAAAGTTTAGTGATGGGTACAAGGGGAAAACGTACAAACAAGTCTCTTTCTCGTCTAGGGAGATTGAAAGCTTAATCCATAGATTTCGTTTGAACGCATTGAAAAAAAAAATTGTCATAACGTTAAATGTATGTGTGGAAACCTTAAGTATCAGTCATTTACTAATGCAATGCCCAAGAGCAAGAGAACTCTTTACAAATTCGGGTATTGATGGTTACACTGATGGATCGACTTCCTTACCCTTACCAAGTATTTAAAAACAGTTCTTGTGTGTTCTTGAGTCAGTTTGCAAATGTTTGTTAAGTAGTTCAATTGGCCTTTATCTTTAGATCTTATTTCTACTCAATTACATAATTTTGTTTTGATTAAATGGTAGAGGGAGGGAGGGGAGGGGGGGGGGGGGGGGGGGGGGTCATGTCATATTCTATCGTTAACGTATTAATACACTCATCATCACTTACATACTTCATTCACCCACACATAAAACTGTCTGAATCACTGTAGTGGAAGGACATTAAACCTGAACATCTCATTCAGCAAAAGCCTTTGACGTAGCAAGCTCAACTGCTCCCTTCACGGAGCATGGACCACAAAGGGAAGGAACTCTCTTCCCAGGAAAAAAAAAAAGGATAGTGGACCCAAACATCAAGCCGCTGGGTAGGGATATGTTACGAGTCAATACACTGTCCAGATTAATCTGATGTTAAAACTATTCACCATTATCCAGTCAAATGGCAGGTCTGCTGGTTCGTGATAGGAAGGTTTGAAATGGAGCTGTATTTCCACAAACGGATAATTATCAAAATACTGAGGAAGTTAGTTATATGCTAATTCATTCCCGGGCCAGTTACAAGTCGAAGTTTTCTCGTATTGTGCTTTATTTCTAACAAATTAAACTTTCAGAATCTGAAGGAAAAACACGCACACACACACACTGCACGTGCAGTCGTTTTAAAACCGAGGAGGACAGACCTCACCCTCCCGATTTCCGCGCACGCACGGAAAGAACCGACTTAGCGAACAGGTCACAGCACATTCTATGCATAAGCATAGTTCTTCCTATTTTCTCATTCACCGGGTTTACTTGACAGAACATCTCTCTGCATGGTCGCATGTATACGGAACACACGGGAGAACATCAATAATTAGAGTATTGAACAGTCGAAGGCAATGAAAGAAGAGATTGTGAGTTTGTGTGTGTGTGTGTGTGTGTGTGTGGAGGGGTGGGGTGGTGGTTGAGAGTAGGGAAAGAAGGGAGTGGGAGGGGAATGAGGAGAAGCCATGCTCAACGTGCAAATTAGACGCCGAACCACACTGATATGGCAAATTTAGAAAAAAAATGTTTAACGTTTACTAAATAAAAACTGTTGGGAGGGGAGCAGGGAAGGGGCACACACACACACACACACACACACACACACACACACACACTCACACTGTTTTCAGTCAGTCAACAACGGATGACGATCAGAAGCCTCAACAGGCATGCAGAACACAGGGTTTGTGTTTCACGTGAAGCAGAGATTGCAGCGAACATAAGGAGTGGTGTTTCGTTTCACTGGGCTCGTTCAGATTTTTTGCCGTGTCCTCCTACATTTTATCAGAAGTGCGGTACTGCTAGCCAGCAACAGCTCATCTTTGGTAATGGAAAAAAAAATCAACATAATATATCGACACATGTCTGTAAAATAGAGACTGTAGTATGCTACGGTCTAAATAGGTAAACAATGGAAATCAGGAGACCTGTGATCGCATTTTCTTTTGTGATGATTTATCTTCCCTGCATTCTAAAGGACGTCACTCCCACGTTGTTCATTCCACTTCCTTCAAACACAGCCACGCTCAGGTTAGTTCTGCCGCAGCCGCAGCACCAGCTGTTCACACACACACACATCAGATCGCTGTAAGGCAACTCTCAAATGGAGACCCTGCATTGCTGACGAACCACTTAAATGGTATTCTGTGGTGCCTGCTCTCATCCAACGTACGCGGGACTCCACATGTTAAGTCCGCACTACCCCTTCCCCTTTCATCCTTCTGCTCTCTCCCCCTCCAGCCCCCCCCCCCCCCCCCCCCCCCCCCCCCCCCCCTCACCCCATTCCAGTCCCCCTTCCCGCTTCCCGTCTCTCCTCGTGTTCCACACTGACAACGATTGCTTATTCGCCGAAAAGTGTAAACGTTGCCCACTGGAGATGTACATCACATCCACCAAACGACAGTCCCAGTGAACTTATCAATGCCAAAGAGTTTGGCGCGAACTCGCCATCTTTATGGTCGTGGGGAGGAGATCAAAACAAGGGTCACCATGACAGCAGGATCACAAGCTCGTGTCATTTGAGTTTCGTCTGCTTGCTGGTTTGTCATGATGATCGATGACGATGAGGATTATGAAGGTGATGTTATAGAGATTCCTGTTCAAGCAGCCATATTCTGAAACAATTTACATCGCTTAAAAAGGTAGAACTTACAACTACAACAATAACAAAAAAGGAGGAAAAGATATGGACATGCAGAAAATGCAGAGGGAAGAAAGAAAAAAAAAAAAAAAAAAAAAGGGGGGGGGGGGGGGGGGGGGGGGGGGGGGTGAGGAAAAAAGAAAAAAGTAGGAAATTGTAGGGAATTGTAGGGGGGGGGGGGGGGGGGGGGGGGGGGCAGAACAAGTCAGATTAAAATAGCTATACTGTTGAAAAAGGTGAAACAATTAACAGTAGAAAAAATGTAGTCCTGATCAAGCAATGAACAGGCTTTGAAAAAGGTATAAAAACAGTTGTATCATGATATCAATAATAATAATAACAACAACAACAACAATAATAATAATAATAGTAATGAAAAAAGAAAGGATATGAAACGTGAAACAGGGGTAGAAAACAGTAGGAACACGTAGAATTTTGCAAAAGGGTAGTACTGGAAACAGGAGAAAAAGACAAAAAAAATATGAGAAGCATAGAAAAAGTTACGAGCAGTAGGTAAGAATACGGGGAAAATAGCGAAAGGACATGAGTATGGTAGAAACAGAAATGAGAAAAATGTAGGAATAAGTAGGGCTGGCAGTCTGGCTGAACGCCCTTGTAGACGTCCCTCGCAGACTTAAAGCAGGCTCACTGAACTTGCTGTTCGCCAGGTCCTGGAAAAAAAAATCTACCGTGAACATATTTGTCCAGTTGTGTCCTCAGCTTTTTAACTAGCCGAGTCCGGTGAGTGTGCGCGCGTTCAGAAGTATATGTGGTGCTGAAATTGGTTTTTTTTTTTTTTTCGTCTGTGCGAGATTCTGTATTCCAGTGAGGTTTGAATCTGGTTTGATGCGCTCAACTGCTGCTGTTTGAAGGTTTGACTTGCGTGGGGTTCTGGATGCTAGTTTATTTTATTTAGCTTAGTTTGTCGCGCTGACCTGGTCTTTCGGCGGTCAGCCTGGGTATAATCATAGTTCATTTATTTCT
>JADBJO010018915.1:32500-34358 GCA_016801955.1 Conus betulinus
GTAACACTTTGACGATGATGATGATACTGAAATAAAAACCTCCCACAGTCCCTGAGCTGTTTTCTACCTGACCAACAGAAATACATATGTGTCAGAAATTTGTAGAATATTGTAACTTTCTATAATTGAAAAAAAATACTTATTCACTCAAGCAACTAAATAGATGTTTGTAGGTGATGAATATTATGTACACTTGTTTGACTTGTAATGTATTTGATCAATATGAAATATACCTTTTTCAGGTGGTGGTCATAACACATCCCGATAGCAGCATCTACCAGCCAGCACTTGCAGTGAGCTTGGTAATTTAAATTCTAGATTCCTGATATATACCTACCCCAAGTTTCTTTGTTTGTCTCGCATGCATGCATGCATGCATGCATGTGTGTGTGTGTGTGTGTGTGTGTGTGTGTGTGTGTGTGTGTGTGTGTGTTAGTGTATAGTATTGCTGATAGTAAATTATGAATTAGCCGTTGGGTAATGAGATGTATATTTAATTTCTTTAGTTGTTTTGCATACATTGCATGTAATTATATATCACATAACACCTAAAAAAATAATGGCAAAATTTCAGTTTATTTTAACCTTTCTTAAACCACACTGGCCAGTTAACAGAAAAAGAAAAAGGCAGCCTCAGCCTAACATCTAAAACGGATGCATAACATGTCCAAGGTCAAATGAGAACTTTCACCTTGACACTGAAAATATGATTTTTGCAGCATGGAGGTCTTTTTCCAAATTGTGTCAAGTATGATCCATATGACTAAAACAGCATTTGCTACCTAACAGCAAAAATTAAGCATTGTGTACTTATGCAAGTCTTGTTGTCATTATGCATGTTTTTGTTTGGTATTTCAGGATAGTGTTGTCAAATAAACATATTTTGAAAATCAGTCTCAGTAATATATTTTATCCAAATAAAATAATATGGTATTTTAGTGAAATATTTCATCCTTGACCCACACTACACAGTGAAATTAGGTCCCTTTAGAAATGTGTGTTCAAAATTCTAATATCATATATGCAGGTTTTTTTTTTTCCTCAAGTGTGTTCTAGAGACACTGATGAATGTCAGATTGTAGTCTGTTGAGGAAAATCTGATGTGATCAGACAGAAAGCCACGTTTATAGTGTGTCACACTTTAGACCTGAAAGTTGAGCGGTGTCGTTTCCTTTGTGTGTGTGTGTGTGCTTGTGTGTGTGTGTGTGTGTGTGTGTGTGTGTGTGTCACAAAGAACAACAGAAACTACATTCTGTACACCAGACATTCTTGTAATTGTACTGCTTACTGAATGATTTGGTACATGTTTTGAATAGTTGTACTTCATTGCACATTGCCTGACAGTTGTAAAACTGTATTATTATTTCACCGGATAGAAAAAAAATTTCAAAATAAGAAGAAAGAGAGAAAGAAAGAGCAAGAAAAAAGAAGCTGATACATTATCAAGATTATACAAAAACACATTGTGTGTGTCACTGCATTTTTGTTTGTTTTGTTTTGTTTTTAAAGGTTTATGTCATTTGTAATTAAAATCAGTAAGCATTCACATTTCATTTTCATTTCATATGGCTGTCAGCCAAGCTGACCTCTAAGTGCCATATCGGGGGGCTACCTCCATGCTATGCTAAGAGCCAAGAGTTGTAACAAAACTATGCAGCAACTTTCCAAAACTTGGATCCATCTGGAAAAGTGTTGTCACTAATGTCAGTCATGTGATATGAAAGAAGAAATCTTTACACCCAAGATACAACCCAATATTTTTATTGCATGCGACATTCCTAGTCATATGTGTTACTAACTGTTAGTTCCAGCTGAAAGAGAAACATAAGTCACACTGCTACATTTGTGAGCATAAATA
>JADBJO010018916.1:5000-10000 GCA_016801955.1 Conus betulinus
AGAAACAAAGCTTCTACATTGTTCAGACTGTGAAACGGGCCTGCATCATTTCGTCTGTTATAATTATTTTCAGGACAGTTACGTATTTGTCAGCGGCGCTGCACACTGGCTGTTCATGAAATTTAAACAAAAATAAATTTCTCCGAGCTAGAGCGCGTCATGAAATGGAAATATGTGCGGAATCGCCACGAAACCTGTTCTGTAGACACACGACATTAAGCTACGTGAGTGCAGACACCCTTCAGATGTCTATTTTCATATGAAATCTGTATTCAGTGAATGTTGTCAACAGTCACACACCCAAGTGCCTATTAGTAGCAAACTGTGAATAATTACTAAAGCCTTAATGCGGTGACTGTTGGTAGCATGCTTAATAAAACGTCAGTTATCTCTGAGCGTTAGTGTGCATTCCTTTTGGGATTTTTTTTTCTCTGTGTGTGTGTGTGTGCGCGCGCGCGCGCGCGCGCGCGCCCGTTCAAAGATTGTAATCCAAGATAACTTATTGATCTCTGGCTTGATTGTATAAATCTTGCAATGGTTAAAGCAGCGACTAATGTGCACTTTGTGATCTCCTAAATGTTTCATTTTTTTTCAGGTATTTCCAAAGCATTATTCTTGAATGTATATTTTTTCTCCCTTTCTTTCCAGATCAAATATTTTTCCCTATGTTATCATCGCTGATAAGTGTTATTTGCCTTTTTGTATTGTTCTTTTTTCTTCTACGAGGTTACATTTTTGTACTAAGTGCATCACATTATTTTGCTCTTGCTTTGTTGGTTAGATGTTTTGGATTTTTTCATTCATGTTTTGTTGCCTATCTCTCTTTTGTTCAACAGTGCCATACGTCATTTTTATTCCGGGATGTTCTGATTACTGTTTTTTTTTTTGTTTTTTTTGTTGTTGTTTTTTCCAACTCAGTACATAAATAGGTTATATTTTATTCTGTTGTCACTGAGATTTTCACCGTTTACTTTGCCTTCTTTATATTCTGCAGTGATGAGTGTACTACATTCCAAAATCCATGTTTCTTTGCACCACAGACTTGGATCTGTGCCATGACATTTCTTATTTTTTTTTTTTTTTTTTCCCCCTTTCTTTTTGCATTATTGATGGAAGCACCTTTGGTTGTTGAATATTACTAAATACCTATGGAAAGCGCAGGGCTTTTTGGAATTTGCTAACCTCCAATTTTCAGTCGTCCCCCCAAACCATCACTCCCACGAAACAATGCACTGCGTAAGTGGCAGTTTGTTAGCGTACCTATGCTGTCACAGTGTGCCTGTTCCATTCTCCAACCAGTGTACACGATCACCGGTTCAGACCATGACTCCTTGAGTAGCATCTGTGTACCTCACATGTCGCACAATGATGCTGTTTGCAAGACCATGCTCTTCAGGTGACTCCCCTCCCCCTCCACTATGCCCTCCCTCACTCCCCCCCCCCTCTTCTTCTCCAGCTGTATGCACCCCTCCTCCCACTACCAAATTCAAGGACATCGCGCCTAATGTCGCAGCATTCTCGTTTTGACTCTCACCGAAGATAGATGACTTAAGTAGCCACGCTTCAGTGGAAGGACATGTGGTGACACTCACCTGCACGGTTTTCGTACATTCTCTATGGGACGATCACAGAAAGCCTGCCTCCGTATTAACTTCAACCTTAGGATGCTTGATTGTGAGCGTGACGCTCAGTCCTGGACATAATTATGTTGCTCCAAGTGATGTATGAGCTGTGCTTCGTCTTTGAAAAATTGTGACTCAAGTGCTCGGCTTTCATACTTTCCTTTAATTAATGAGAAATGACTCTCGTCTCCCTGAGGGAAACTACAAAACATATTGCTGTTGATCCTCATTGCGGCATTGGACTCGTTTGCTCAAGACAGCCTTGCAATGCTGGCTACAGCTATGTGCAATGCGTTCTCTGTTCTATCGTTAAATGATCTTATTCATGGCTCCGATATCCCTGGCATTCAGTAGTCCCAGAAATCCTATCGCCTGCCGTTTCTGTGCTGTAACATGGAGATGATGTCCCTGTTTTAGAAGCAATGATATTATCCCTTCCATCTTCCGATATTTCAAAACTGATAACATTCTTTCCAGGGGGAAGCGGGGACACTACCTACTATCTTAAGAGTATAGAGGGTAACCCAAGTGTCCAACAGTTTGTAAAGGACGTCTACCACGCCACTGATGTGACCGCCTGCGTCGGCTGGTCTGTAAACAACATGCTTTAAACGTCTAAACAGGTGAAGCCCCTCCCCTCCCCCACTCCCCCCTTCTAAGAAATACAGCATCGGCTAAGCACTGACTGAAACAACTGTGTCACAGATTGGAAGAAGAAGGGATTCGGTACCTCCCAGCCCACCATATCCAAGATGTCAGCCATAACAAGTATTCCGTAATACATTGGTGATAGATTATATGTCACATGTTTCCCCCCTTCCTCTGAAGATGACAGGTCAAATTCAGTTAGGTCATGACCTGGTAATGTTTCTGAACGAAAACTCAGTCGATGGCCCATTTTGATTCAGACATCGCTCCAACTCGCCTAAAGAACTGTTATCTTTTTGCCATATCGGCTTTTCTCTTTCCCTTTGTCACTCTCGCTCCCTCTTTCTCGACTTTTCCTTTCATCTTATCAAATTTATTGTTTCTCTCTCTCTCTCTCTCTCTCTCCTCTCTCTCTCCTCTCTCTCTCTCTCTCTCTCTTTCTCGCAGTTCCGACTTAAGGGTCTTTGAGACCTTGATCAGTTATTTTGTTATAATTTGTCTTAAGTTTTAATTAATGGATGCAGTTTTTTTTTTTTTTTTTTTTTTTTTTTTTTTTTTTTTTTTTAAAGGAAATGTGGTAATATATGATCAATGGTTGTAATATTTTGCTCTAATATTCTTGACATGTGTTGATGAATTTTTGAAGTGTTTTTCACACGGGCACTTCGACCACAAAATAAACGATCCAAAATAATGATGGCTGTGTGAGACACTGGTCACTGATGTTATGTTTTGCCAACGTATGCCTCGTGGATGCAAACGAACAGCACGGACCCAAGAAAATGTGGCAAGCAGCTCACAAGAAACCAAGAATTTTTACAGCATTATTTTTCTTTTGGTTGGTGGTACAGACTCACAGGTTCTTTAGATTGTAATTCAGCTTCTGCTGAAATCCAAACCCGCGATTCAGACTGGATCCAATTTCCTCTGGGAAGCTGGCAAAGCCATAAGCTTGTTTGTGCAGTTTAATCCAGTACTGTTGTTTGTTGCCGAATTGGGGTCATCTTGAAAACAAAGCAGCAGTGGGTCATACAGATTCTGCCCCCTTTCCCCACTTTCCCCCCTCCTTCCTCCGGCGCCCACACCCGAACTCCGGCCCTGTTCCTACTCATCCCATGCCCCCCTCCCTCTGATCCTGCCGACTGTAGCTATCATTTGATGGAAAGTTCAAATAAGCGGCTGGACAAAAGCCCCTTTCAGAGGCTGAGCGTTGTTCGCGCCAAGAATCTTATCTTAACAGACTGCTATGAGCGAATCGTAGTGGTGCTGAAATCTAATATAAAATAGTAGTGGCCTTGCATGACTGCACAAATTTGAACACGGATAATTGCAAAGTGAGGCGACTGCAGGCGGAAATCTAAACAAATCTTACAAATTAATTACTGTCCCCTCCGCCAAACATGATGAACAAACGAATCACAAGAAGACGAAACACGACGCGTTTCGATCTCTTAGGGCTTCTTCAGGCAAGAAGAAGACCTAAAAGATCGCCAACGCGTCGTGTTTTGTCGTTGTGATTCGTTTGTTCCATGCCTGGCGGCTACAGTACTTTTTTTTTTTTTTTTTTTTAAGGTTTGACACAAAGATGTCAAAACGCTGGATTTTTCCACAGCCTCAGACAGACTAACTAACATACATACATAGTTGTCAAAGCACGAGTCATCACAAAACGTGACTGTAACAGTGGGCTTTTAACAGCTGCCACGACGGGCCCTTGAATCCAAAGAAAGCTGACAAAACCCTTATCATCCCTTTTTGGAAGACTTCCACTCCCGGCCCTTTCCTTTTGCCACCACACACCGCCAGATATATATTGCAGCGCATCATGATTCCACTGCTGTTTGGCATTCCAGAAGGCATGTGTAAACTGGACAACCAATTTCATCTACAGATTCCGCCAGCCATGATCCCCAAATCCCATGGGGTGATGAAGAAGCTGAGTGACACAGGATAGATCCTGAATCCAGAGAAATGCGAGTATTCTCAGTCAACAGTCAATTCCTTGGAGATGATGTTTTCTACAGTATGCACTAACATCAACCCGAGGAAACGACTGCCAACACAAACTTTCCAATACCAACACACGTAACTGAACTTTGGCATTTGTAATATATGGTGAACAATGTTATGGAGTTCGTAGCACCCAGCCTTGCAGACAGCTCCAAAGGTCTCTCAGAAATCCTGAAAATAAATAAATAAATAAATAAGTGGACCTGGGAAGCCCTTCAGGAGAAATGTTCCACAGATCAATCAGCGGTTCACCTCAACACCAGTGCCTATCTGTTACTCTCAGCTTTTTCTTTCACGCAGCAGGACGACAGGATCTTCAGGGCCTGTACTCTTCAAGTCAAAGCCACTGACTCCGTTGGAGCAATATTATGAACTGGCAGGAAAAAGAGGCCTCTCGGGGAATTACCTGGGCATGTAGAAATTTCTCAGAATTCGTTCCTGGCCTGATGGACCTCGTCAATGATACAGACCACAGGTCCCTTTTCTCGTTGCTGAAGATTGAGAGTCTGGGTAAACTGTTTTCCTCGAATTCAAAGACTCGGGGTAATCCTCACGCACTTCATTTTCGAAATCGAGCACACTCTGAACGAGAAACTGGTGACAGCCGATACTCTGGAGGATTGATTTCCACGGCAGAACGGAAGGACAGAAGTTGAAAATAGATACCACACCACCACCACCACCACCACCACCCCCCTCCCAAACAAAAATCTAGATGTG
>JADBJO010018916.1:15000-34357 GCA_016801955.1 Conus betulinus
ATGGAAATCGGAACATAGAGCACAATATTGGAAGGTAAGTATAGTTCTGAAATTGCCGAAAAGAAAGCCCTCACGTACTGCGAAAACTAGGGACAAGAACATTGCCCACGTGACCATTAAGGTCTTCAACAAGATCACCAGAAACGTTTATAGAACTGAGAAGCAACTTCGAAAAAAAAGTTGGTTTCTACTTAAGGTCAAATATTAACCACATCTGTACCCCTGCACATCTGTCAGAATTGAAAAGAGGCACATGCATGTATAATTTTACGCCGGTTAAATTCATATTGATAAGTATTTAATAGCCCTGAGTCACTGTGGCATTTCCAACAAGAATGCCACCATCATCAGATTTACCAAACTATTGTAATCTGACCTCTAATTAAAGATGATTTGTAGAACCACTTTATCGAGCTCATACATGAAAACCTATGTGAAACAAGATACATTTTGTCACTGTTTCTGTTCTAAAAACTTTTCTTTGATTGTATAATGAAAAAACACAGCGTAGTCAAGCAGAAAAAAAAATCAAGGTGAATCTTGCAATTTGGATTTTGCTCATATTTGCTTCTGATCTTTCAGTGAGTAAAGTTCCAATCGAACACAGATGACCCAATCTCTTCTGCGGGAAAACTGAGACAGAAAACCATCAAAAGAAGAAGAAGAAGAAGAACGACAATAACAACAACAAGAACAAGTAGAAAAAGAAAGAAGAAGAAAAAAAACACCACCGGAGGAAGAAAACAAAAAAAAAAAAAAAAAAAAAAAAGAAACCAGCACTACTGAGCAGAACAAAGGCACTGAAAACATACCGGAGTTTATTTACCTTTGAAATAGAGTGGGATTGGTTGTTGTCAACACAGAAATTAGGATCAGGCTAAATTGCCACGGTTTATCATCCTTTTCCGTCGATGAAGGCTTTATGAAGATACGTGATCAGTGTCCAGTTTAAGATCCATTTTTTTCTTCTTCCCTTTTCTTTGTTTTCGTTTTTGTTCATTGTTCTTCTGTTCTTTTTCTTGTTCTTCTTATTCTCGTTCTTCTTTTTCTTCTTGTTTCTCGTTCTCTCTTGTTCTTGTTGTACTTCTTTGTTGTTCTCGTTCTTTTTTTCTTTCTTGTCCTCCTCCTCCTCCTCCTCCTCCTACGCCTTCTTCTTCTTCGCCGCCGCCGCCGCCGCCGCCGCCGCCGCTGCCGCCGCCGCCGCCGCCGCCGCCGTCGTCGTCGTCTTTTTCTAATTCTTCTCCTCCTCTCCTCCTCCTCCTCCTCCTTCTTCTCCTCGTTCGCCTTCTTCCTACATACAGCGCTGTCTTGGAGATAACATTGTCTGTCCTCTAAAGCCTGCCCAGGCACCCAAACAGCTTCTGGCGCTTCATCGCCCAGTATTCTGCCATGAACTGTGACTGGCCTTTTACGACTGATCATCCGCTGTTTTTCCCAGTTTAGCATGTTAGTCTGCAGATTCATCCCCCATGATACCACAGTGGGGAAACTATCCAACTCAGCACCACTCGTCTGTTTGCGCAGACATGATGCAGCTTTTCCATCAGCTCCTCCAACTCGTTTCCAGAAAGGGTTTCCAGGACCGACAGGGCATCTGTGAAGATGGGCTCCTCTCGGCATTTGCTCTTGGAGCCAACTGTTGGGTCCATAGATGCTGACAGAGCCTCAACCCCTGCTTTGAAATCAGAGCAGAACACGCCGCCGGCTGGGAAATATTTTGACTCTGCCGTCGTAAACTTAACGCAGACTAGGACTTTCCATTGGCTACTGCATTTATCAAGGTCCGTCTGTCTGTGTAGCGCTGGATCCAGGCTTCTCCTGGGAAGGCCCTCGGCAATCGCGTCAATGTCAGTGCCTTTTTCATACAGTTGTCCTCGTCTTCCTTCCGCAGCAGTCGTGGAGGTAACTGTGGAATTGATCTGCGTGTAAGCTGGCAGGGCAGTTCACGGTCATTAGGGTCAGACACTAGTAGCAGAAGTGTGGCTGGGAATTGGCCCTGGAGCGGTGTCTTCAGCCCTCTGCTGTTGTGCACTGAACTGGCACTTTTGAGGTGACACTGAGCAAATTCTGCAGTTTTTCTCTCATGGGGTGTTAAGACAATCTGATGAACTTTTCTGTTTACAGCATTCCGTTCATTTTCTTTCACTAACTCAATGGAAATATGAACCCCCCCAACTTATCAGTGGAGATGTGAACATCCATATGGGCTTGGTCTTCATGAATCCAGTAACCAGCCTTAGATCCTAATTCCGTACTTTGCCGGGAGTTTGTTGATTTATCATGGCAGTCATAAGCCAGGCGCTGGGACCCATATTCCAAACAAGGTTTGACTGTTCCATGGTACATTGTCTTCAGGATCCGTGCATCGGTTCCCCTTCAGGAGACCGCCAGAAATTTTCCTCAAGATGGCAAGTTTCCTCCTCATGGCCCTGGCCTCTGTTTTTCAAATTTACTGCTTCAAGATCAGGCGTTTTTTGTATCGAAGGACACACCCACGAGAGTAGTGTTCATTGTCAAACTGTATATGAAGCTCTTCCACTTGATGTTCCATCTCTTCTGCTTGGTAAAATGGTCAAAAGGGTTTGTAATGATTTCTGCTTCTTGATAGCTACGCACCAATCGTCCGTTTCATGCAGCGAATGAGTCCAAGGCTTATTGTATCCTGCAGGTGATATGGATGCGTAGTATTCCGTGCTCTGTAGAGCAAACCATTAAGGGTTCAGTGCTGATTTCACTCCTTCCGGGAAGTCCTTTTACTAGAAACCTAGAAAGGGATAGAGAGTCGGGGAGAGGACTCCTCCCTGTGATATTCAAATGCACCAAGACTGATTCTGCTACTGCTGGCAGTTTTATCAAGAGACAATTTGGCTCTCTCGCGGTTATGCAAGTAGGATCTGATAATATTATTTTAACATTATTTTTGTTGGTAATGCCATGGCACTTGATTTTCATAATCAGGCCGTCGTTTTCCAGACCCCTGTCACACGCTCTTTGGAGGGTCGATTCAGCCTATGAGTACCAGTTATTTTCTTTGAAGGTATCCTCTATCTTTTTGAGACAGACAGGCCTCTTGGTCCTTCAGTACGGAAGAACTGGGCAAAAATCCTGTTTGTTCTAGTACTATAATGGATTCACTCTCAAGGTGTCACTATAGTCAGCTGTTGTTGATTTCTTTCTAGTGTCTTCACGGTACAATCAGCCAAACATGCGGCCTGTAACCGGATTACTTCTTCTTGCCCTTTTCTTTCTTCAGAACAAGAATCATTATAGCTTGTCGCCCAGACCTGGGTCACCTACCATCTGTAAGCTAAGTTTTTAATAATAATTCTGAGTAAATCAGCCAAAACAATGGATGAACAAGTCATAACGCCTATTTTGCGCCAAATATGACAAAATAAGCGACTGCTCGTTCTTCGTTTTCGTTGTCCTGAACTTTGTTTATCTTGCCTGCAGAAGACCTAGGAAGTTAAGCCTACTAGGTCGAAACGCGTCGTGTTGTTTTTGTCCTGTGACTAGTTCGTCCTTGTTTTTGGCTGACTCGCTAAGAATTATTCGTCTTTTTTTTTTGCTTTTTTGTTTTTTTTTGTTTTTGTTTTTTTTTTTGTGTTTTTTCGATTTCCGCCTGCAGGTCGCTTCACTTTTGGAACCAGCTGTCCGGCTAAGGTTAAAAAGATGTCCCGGAGTTTTGACTTGTGCGGTATGGCCAAGATGCTTATAGCATTTGGGTTGGCAGTTCCATCCAAGGCCAGTTTGCCTTTCCTGTTTTTCAGTTTTTCGATTGTTTCTCCTCCGGATCAGCCAAATCTTGTAATGGCCAGTGTCATCTAACCATCACACCCTTGGCACAAAGTAAACATTTTACATGCATTGTTAAAAGCTAGGAGTCGATTAATTCATTGACGAACTGTGAGTATTACGCGCACAAACATCCTAGAATCGCTCCGCTTGGCAAAAGCACCTTTCTGTTCTGTCCCGTGTCTGTGTCCTGTCCCTGTTCTAGTTCCTGTCCTGGTCCCCTGTGCTGTCCTGTCCCCGATCTGTCTGTCTGCTGTCTTTTCTGCCTTGCTGCCTGGTCTGTCTGTTTGTCTCTCTTCCTGCCTTTCCCCCTCCTTCTCTCGCACCCTTCTCGACTCCTCCTCATGCTCTCGCTGCTCTCTTCTCAACCTCTCCTCGTCCTGTCTCGTCCTCCTCCACACTTTTCCCGTCTCGATTATTGTCAGCCTTTCTTGTCTTCATCGCACTTTAGAGGTTTTTAAGTTCCCATCTTTTCTCATGACTGGTCTTTTTCTCCGCTTTCCAAAGATTGCTTCAGTCTGATAAGATCCATTCCTCAAGCCGTGTTCCTATTTTCCGTGTCGTCGAGACTATCGAGACTGTCTTACCCTCTCAAGTTCTGAGACCTCAGCGTGGGTCTCAGAATCTAGTAACTCAAATACTTCTCCCTCTATATCCACTCCTCGCAAATCACATTCCATCTGCTCTCAATCCTTTTGTTTTCGTCCCTCTCTCGCTACGCGCGCTGCGCGCGCCGCATCCAACACCACCTCGCTCTAGTCCCCGGTCCTGGAGTACTCCACTCACACCTTTACACACACCTCTACAATCTCTCGCTGCCAGAAACACTGTAATTTCTTCCTTGTCTCTGTCGTATGTCTGCTGTTTTGTCTTTCTGCCTAACACACCACCACACACCTATCTGTCCTCGCTCACACTGGAGCGTGGACTGTCTGTCTGTTCGGGTCTCTCCTCTCTCTATCTTCTCTCTCCCTCTCTCTCTATCTCCTCTCTCTCTCTCTCGCATCTTCTCTCTCCTCTCAAAGGCAATCTTGGCTGGGAGGACGAACAGCATCTCTCAGTGTCGTCCCTCACTTCTTGAACCCGTTCCATCTCACTTTTGACCTTTCCCATCATTTGATGATGGTCTTTTTTCTCCGCCAATCAGTCGGTGAACAAAGAAGGATAACAGCATGTGTTCGTTTTAGTGTCGATCGAGACCACAGAGACAATTACCGCACGTTACATTGAACCTCAGTCGTGTGTCTCAGATGACTAGTACTAAATACTTCTGCTATTATAGACTCGCGCATATCACATTCCAACAGGGTTTTTTGTTTTCATAGGCGCGCTCGCATACGCGCGCGCGCGCGCGCGCGCGCACACACACACACACACACACACACACACACACACACACACACACACACACACACACACACACACCAACAACAACAACAACAACAACAGAACAATATTAATTCCTTTTGCCCCTTTTGGGGGTATGGCTGAAGGGTGAGTTTTTAAAGCAATAACACACACACACACACACACACACACACACACACACACACAAAGCGAGCTCGCCTTCGCTCATATATTGTCACTCATTTGTATAGACCCTGACCAGTTTCTTAAAAGGCATGTTGGTGGAACGAACATATGATCAGTGTCGTCGTCTTTTTTGTTGTTGTTGTTGTTGTTGTTGTTGACGACAGACTGTCCGAAAGACTAGGGATCGATGTGAAGGCACACATCACTACTACTACAACACACGCGGATCACATTACCGCCAAGAAGCAAACACCACCAATTCTCGCTTTAAATACTTCACAAAAAGCTGTGATAGGGTAAAGAAAGAGGGGTAATTCAAAACAACTACTTTAAGTCGGCAATGTCATTTTTGGAGTTGTGTCCCTTGAATTTTCGCTCAATGCCAAAATGAAACTAATTAAAAAAAAAAAAAAGAAAGAAAAAAAAGAAAAAGAAGAAGAAGAAGAAGAAAAAAAAGAGAAAGAAAGCGAAAAACAAAAAAACAAAACAGATAAAAAGGTTTTTTTTTTTTTTTTTTGTTTTTTTTTTTTTTAAATACTCGAAAGAAGTGTGCTTTCAGAAAATTTCTACACTATCGACGTTACTGAGATTAAAAGCAGTTCGTTCAAGTTAATAAGGGACAGCCGAGACAAAATCTGTGGAACGGCTGGTTTTGAAAAGTGGGGTGTCTTTTGCTTGGAAAGCTCGATTAAAAGCGTGCTGGCTGGAATTTCTTACCGCGTAAAGACAGTATTTACAGAGAACGCGAAAAAAAAACAACAACAACAAACAAACAAGATGCAAATCATATAAACGTACTCCCAGTAAGCAGTACAAAAAAAAAAAAAAATAAATAAAAAAAAATAAAAGAAAAAAAAAAAAAAATGTATATATAAATCAGACACTATAGCACTTTCTCCCCTTTTGGTGGTAGAAATTTTGTATGTAAGAGAAAGAAAAAAAAAAAAAAATGCTGCTGTTCTGTGGGAATATGAACCAGAGTCGCCCGCGTGAAAGGCGGAGATACTAACTACTATACTAACGAGGGGCTTACGGAATATGGTTACACTTAAGTTTATAAACCGTTATTGAGATATATCTGAGTCCTACCCACACCATAACAGAGATATGACTGGGTCCTACCCATACCATGAACAACGTGCTGGCTTTGTGGACACGGAGACGTTCATGAAGGACTTGCATGATGAAGAAAGTGAGAGACAGTGAAGTGATGCTCCTCTCTCTAATTTTCTTTGTCTTTGGCTTCTGAAAGTGACTTCTAGGACACGCGTGTGAAACATTGCCCATTTTACCCTGTTGATGCAATAATATGTAGTTGTTTACCACAGGATGGGAGAGACAACGTGATTCAACCTTTTCTCGAGTGCACTGCAGGCACTGGGATTTTTTTTAGACGTTTCATGCTCAAAGATCAAAGCTGTTCGATGGTTGTGGTTTTAGCCGTGGTTTAGTGTGGAATGCTCTGCCTAGTTTTTTTTTTTTTTTTCAGTCGTCACAGGAAAACATGGTAACTTTGGAGACAGTAACGTATATTACACACACACACACACACACACACACACACACAGAGTCGTTACAATCTCAAAGGAGGACTCGCACGCAGCGTGGCCCTACTCGAAAGCTACTTCGCAGATCCTGTTTTGTACACGTTGGTTTTCTTGGATTTCCCTGTGATAGCATCATCAGAACCATTGGCAGCGCATTCAATGGACTCTAAACACACTCGAAGCTTGAGACTGTACAGTTGTTTCTTTCTGAATGTGGCATTTTTGTCAAAAATTCCACTTGTCTGTTCCATTTTTAAGATGACATATATGTCAAAAATTCGCTTCTCTTTCATTTTAAAGATGACATATATGTCAAAAATTCACTTGTCTGTTCCATTTTAAGTTGACATATAAAAAAAGTCAAAAATTCACTAGTATGTCCCATATGTAAAAGTACACATTTGCCAAAAATTCACTTGTCTGCTCCATTTTTTTAAATTACATTTTTTTTTTTTTTGGTCAAAAGTTCACTTGTCTGTTTCATTTCGAAGAAGACTTTTTTTTGTGTGGAAAATTCACTTCCCTGTACTGTAACATGTAGAAACTAAGCGTTACTTGCGTTTGGTAGTGTCCACGTGTATCTTGCCTGGTCTTCAGCACAGCTGCTGCCTGCTTCATTCACTCAGTCTCACAGACTGTGTTGTGTGCCTTCAGCTGGTGCAGCAGAGCCTGGGCACAGCCTGTAAGTGTCACGGGGTGTCCGGGTCCTGCTCCATCAAAACCTGCTGGAAAGCCTTGCCGGACTTCGACCTCGTCGGCGGCTTCCTAAAGCAGCGCTATGCCCTGGCTGTAGAGGTGAGTCTTCCGCGTGCCTGAGCTGAACTGGTCTGATTTGAAATTTAGAAAGAGTGGGGGTTAGTTGCCGCCAAGGACATTGACAAACAAAGTACAGGACAAGACACGATGCATTTCGACCTCTTGGGTCTTCTTCAAGTAAAAAAAAAAAAAAACAAGATAGATCACATTTAACATTAAGGACAGTACAAACAAAGAACGAAGAGAGACTTACCTCACTCATCCCCTCCCTTCACGCAACCCCCCCCCCCCCCCCCCCCCCTCCTTTTCCTCTCCCATAATCCCCTCTGTCATTTCTTTCTGTCGGCCATTCTTCACAGCACACCACATGGACATCAGATAAGTCTCTCTTCGTCCTTTGTTTGTACTGTCCTAAATGTTTAATGTGATCTATCTTTTTTTTTACTTGAAGAAGACCCAAGAGGTCGAAATGCATCGTGTCTTGTCCTGTACTTTGTTTGTCAATGTCCTTGGCGGCAACTAACCCCCACTCTTTCTAAATTTTGCTTCGTTCTCCGCCATCAGTCGCTCCATTTTTGAACTGGTCTGATTTGGTTTAATCCAGTTTGAACTGGTTTAATTTGATTTGAACTGGTTTGATCTGGTTTGAACTGGTTTGATCAAGCAGCGCTACGACCTGGCAGTAGAGACTTCCGATGTGTGAGCTGGTTTGATATGGGGTTGATGTGGTCTGGTTTGATCTGGTTTGATCTGGTATGATCTAGTTTGATCAAGCAGCGCTACGCCCTGCCAGTAAAGGTGAGTCTTCTGCGTGTCTGGGCTGAACTAGTCTGTTTGGGTTTAATCTGGTTTGCACTGGTCTGAACTGGTTTGATCTGGTTTAAACTGGTTTGATCTGGAATGATCTGGTTTGATCAAGCAGCGCTACGCCCTGGCTGTAGAGGTGAGTCTTCCGCGTGTCTGGGCTGAACTGGTCTGATTTGGTTTAATCTGGTTTAATGTGGTTTGAACTGGTTTGATGTGGTTTGATGTGGTTTGATCTGGTTTGAACTGGTTTGAACTAGTTTGATGTGGTTGAAACTGGTTTGATCTGGTTTGAACTGGTTTGATCTGGTTTGAACTGGTTTGAACTGGTCTGATGTGGTTTGATCTGGTTTGACCTAGTTTGATGTGCTTTGAACTGGTTTGATGTGGTTTTGATCTGGTTTGAAATGGTTTGATCTGGTTTTTGACCTAGTTTGATGTGGTTTGAACTGGTTTGATCTGGTTTGATCTGGTTTGAACTGGTCTGATGTGGTTTGAACTGGTCTGAACTGGTTTGAACTAGTTTTGATGTGGTTTGAGCTGGTTTGATGTGGGTTGATCTGGTTTGAACTGGTTTGATCTGGTTTGAACTGGTTTGATCTGGTTTGGTCTGGTTTGAACTGGTTTGATCTGGTATGATCTGGTTTGATCAAGTAGCGTTACGCCCTTGCAGTAGAGACTTCCGCGTGTGTGTGGGCTGAACGGGTCTGATTTGGTTTTAATCTGGTTTGATCTGGGTTGATGTGGTCTGGTTTGATCTGGTTTGATCTGGTTTGATCAAGCCGCGCTACCCCCTGCCAGTAGAGGTGAGTCTTCCGCGTGTCTGGGCTGAACTGGTCTGATTTGGTTTAATCTGGTTCGATCTGGGTTGATGTCGTTTAAACTGGTTTGATCTGGTATGATCTGGTTTGAACTGGTTTTGATGTGGTTTGATCTAGTTTGAAAATGGTTTGATCTGGTTTGAACTGGTTTGATGTGGTTTGATCTGATTTGATCTGGTTTGATCTGGTATGATCTGGTTTGGTCAAGCAGCTCTACGCCCTGGCAGTAGAGGTGAGTCTCCGCGTGTCTGGGCTGAACTGGTCTGATTGCACTGATGTGTGTGACAGTCTGTCTGGTGTCTTCATGTCTGTCTACGTATTAACGCGTGTGTGTCTGTCTGTCTGTCTATGTATTGATGCGTGCGTTTGTCTGTCTTCCTATGTCTTGACGCGTGTGTCTGTCTGTCTGCGTATGTATTGATGCGTGTGTTTGTCTGTCCGCCTATGTATTGATGTGTTTGTTTATGTCTGCCTATGTATTGATGCGTGTATCTTTATGTCTGCCCATGTATTGATGAGTGTGTGTATGTGTGTGTGTCTCTGTCTGTCTATATATTGATGCGTGTGTCTTTATGTCTGCATATGTATTGATGTGTTTGTCTGTTTTCCTACATATTGATGCGTGTGTCTATCTGTCTGCATATGTATTGATGTGTGTGTGTGTGTGTGTCTGTCCCGTCTATGCATTAATGCATGTGTCTTTATGTCTGCCTGTGTATTTATGCGTGTGTCTTTATGTCTGCCTATGTATTGATGTGTGTGTTGTTAGTCTGTCTGCCTATGTATTGATGCATTTGTATGTATGTCTGTTTATGTATTAATGCGTGAGTCTGTGTGTCTGCCTATGTATTATTATTATATTATTATATTGGGTATTTATATAGCGCCTATCCTCGGTCGCAGACCAAGCTCTAAGCGCTTTACAATAAACACACTACCTCACTCACTTAATGGGCTGCCTATCCAGGTAGATCCGGCCGAAGAGCAGCCTACTGGCGCTCATTTAGTCGCTTCCCGTACCATTCAAATATCAGTCACTCATTTTCAATTATCTCATTTATTCCTCCAGTTTCTCACATAGGATGCACGATGTTTTTATACGTGTCCTCCATTTCCACCGGTACATGATGGCACACGATAACAGTAAGTGACAATTTTTGTGGCTTGGTAAGAAATACCAGGCGGCTATCTTCAACTTACATCAATTTTGCCAGGGCAGCAGGGAACCCCCTGCTCTTTTCGATTTTCAACTGCCGTGGGTTCTTTAACGTGTGCAGGGGGCCAGGAAGGCACACGGGTCCGACTCGCTTATAGTCCCCATCCGATGGACTTGACGCTCAGGTCGATTTGTCACTCAAACTGGGAAAGAAAGGGCGAGAAAGGCAGGACTCGAACCCACGCACTTCTCACACGTTGGATTGGCAGGCGAACGTCTTAACCACTCTGCCACCTTTCTTCTTCATTAATATTAATGCGTGTGTCTGTGTGTCTGCCTCTGTATTAATGCGTGTGTCTGTCTGTCTGCCTATGTATTGATGTGAGTCTGTCCGTCCATATGTCTGTCTGTCTGTCTGTCTGTCTGCCGTGTCCTGACGTAAGTGTGTGTGTGTGTGTGTGTGTGTGTGTGTGTGTGTGTGTGTGTGTGTGTGTGTGTGTGTGTGTGTGTGTGTGTCCTGTGTGCACAGGCTGTGTGACCCCAACACGGACGGCCCGGGTCACTGTGGCCCCATGTGCTGTGTGGACGTGGCGCCGACAACTTCACCCTGCAGGTGACGGAGAGGTGCGAGTGCAAGCACTACTGGTGCTGCTACGTCAAGTGCAAGACCTGCCACCGCACCCTGCACCTCAGCAAGTGCCGCTAGCCCTCCCCGGGGACGTCAGGGAGGGATGTAAGGAAGGAAGGAAGGAAACAAGGAGGAGAAGGGAGGAAGAGGAGAATGAGTGTAGGAAGCAAAGAAACGAAGAACGGGAGGGCAGGAAGGAGAGGAATTTCGGAAGGAAAGAAGGGAGGAAATGAAAAAAAGAAGAAGAAAAGAAAGAAAAGATGGAGGAAGAAGAGGTCGAAGGAAGGAAGGAAGGAGTGAAAGGAGGGACGAATAGAAAAGAAGGAGACGGAGGAAAGATGACAGGAAAGAGAAGACACGTGAAGGAAGGAAGGGCGGACAGAAGCGGGGAGAGAGGGGAGGAGGGAGAAAAGAAAGACTGGAGGAGTGTGTAAAAAAGAGATGCAAAGCATGTCAACGTACTCCCGGGAAAAACCGTCTTGGGCTGGTTCATTATGGGTCACGAATAATGTGCGATGTAATGGCTATTCTGGTAAACATCGGCCATCATCTGTGACCTATAATGAACATACTTACAAATTTTCAGAAAGATCGGCCAAGAACGTTCTGAGATTTTCCATAAAGAAGAAAACCCTTATGAGCCTTTTGTAACGGCTATAACAGTAAACTTAAACATCGGGCATCTGTGTGACCCACAATGAACATACCTACAAATTTTCAGAAAGATCGGCCACTTACTTTCTGTGATATTCCATAAAAAAAAAAAAAAACCGTTATGGGTCGTTATAGCCGTTAGCAACAGCCATAACGGTAAATTAAATGTCGGGCATGATCCGTGACCCATAATAAACATACCTACAAATTTTCAGAAAGATCGGCCAAGTACTTTCTGAGACATTCCATAAAAAAAGAAAAAAACAATTATGGGCCGTTACAGCCGTCAGTAACGGCTACAACGGTAAACTAAAGCGTCGGGCATCATCCGTCGCCCATAATGGACATATATAAATTTTCAGAACGTTCGGCCAAGTACTTTCTGAGATATTCCATAAAGAAAGAAAAAGCATTATGATCCGATATAGCCGTTAGTAACAGCTATAACGTTAAACTAAAACATCGGGCATCATCCGTGACCCATAATGAACATACCTGCTAATTTTCACAAAGATCAGCCAAGTACTTTCCGAGATATTCCATGAAGAAGAAAAAACCGTTACAGGCTGTTACAGCCGTTAGTAACGCCTATAACGGGGTAAACTAAAACATCGGGCATCATCCGTGACCCATAATAAAGATACCTGCTAATTTTCACAAAGATCGGCCGGGTACTTTCTGATATATTCCATAAAGAAGAAAAAACCGTTACAGGCGGTACAGCCGTTACTAACGGCTCTTACGGTAAACTAAAACATCGCTCATTATTTGTGACTCATAATGAATATACCTACAAATTTTCAGAAAGATCTGCCATGAGATATTCTATAAAGAAGAAAACCCGTTACAGGCAGTTACAACCGTTAGTAACGGCTATAACGGGGCAATCTAAAACATCGGGTATCATCCGTGACCCATAATGAACATACCTGCTAATTTTCACAAAGATCGGCCCAGTATTTTCTGAGATATGCCATAAAGAAGAAAAAACCGTTACCGGCCGTTACAGCCGTTAGTAACGGCTATAACGATAAACTAAAACATCGCTCATTATTCGTGACCCATAATGAACATACTTACAAATTGTCAGAAAGATCGGCCAAGTACTTTCTGATATATTCCATAAAGAAGAAAAACCGTTACAGGCCGTTACAGCCGTTAGTTAGTAACGGAGTAAATTAAAACATCGGGCATCATCCGTGACCATTAATGAACATATCTGCTAATTTTCTTAAGGGTCGGCCAAGTACTTTCTGAGATGTTCCATTCCGTTAGTAACGGCTATAACGAGGTAAACTAAAACATCGGACATCATCCGTGACGCATAATGAACGTACCTGCTCATTTTTACAAAAAAATCGGCCAAGTACTTTCTGAGATATTCCATAAAGAAGAAAAACCGTTACAGACCGTTACAGCCGTTAGTAACAGCTATAGTGGTAAACTAAAACATCGGGCATCATCCGTGGCCCATAGTGAACATACCTACAAATTTTCAGAAAGATACCAGCCGCCGTGGCGAAATGGTTAGCGTCGCGGACTCCCGGCTGGAGGTCGTGGGTTCGAATCCCATCAGAAGTCATGTGGGTTTTTCTGCCCCGACCGGCACCTACCCAGAGTTGAGTTTGCTGCGGGCTCAGTTGGGAAGACTGGGACCACACAGTCGAGTTTCATCCACTTAAAGGATGCGTTTCTGAGAGTGTTGCTCAAATTTCCTGACCAACACTGCAGGTGTCTGTATCTCTCGGGCCTGGTTGACGCCGGGATATATTATGAAAGGAAGCGTAGAGTACAGCCCTGTCATGTAGTCTCAGACCGAAATGGAAATCCGTAGCATCATCTTAAACATCCTCATTCTCATCGATCAGCATTAAAAAAAAAAAAAAAAAAAAAAAAAATTCAGAAAGATCGGCCCAGTAGTTTTTTGTCTGGAGCGAGTGAAACACATTTTGACCACGGACACACAGACACACAGGCAGACAGAGAGACAGACACACAGACAGCATTTCTTCGTTCCCATTCTAAACTCCCTGTACTCCCTGTTCTATAAGAACTGGGAGTACAAAAAGGTACCGGAGATTTCAAATCATACGCTGTCAGCACCGTCGTTGTGTTCTCGGCGGAGTGGCACTTACGGCATGTTATTCATGACTCTTCACATTTGCAGATCTAGACCTCGCTGTCGGCGCCATTTAGGCAGCAGATTCTGGTAGCCCAAGACAGTTCATTGTTGGGTCTATAATTGAATACTTTGCATTCAGAATCAGATTTCGAAATAATTTAGCCACATTCGCCGAAACCTTCAAAATCATTCAAAAGGTTTGTAAATAACTTCGAGAAAAAATCTTTAACGGTAAATGATGATTAAGTTTCTGACTTCACTTCACGTTTTTCGAAAGAGATTAACAGGACTTAAAAGATTCTTTGTGAAACTGTTTTTGTCCCGAATGATTAAAGAATAGGCTTACAAAATAAAACAAAGAACTTATATTTCTGTAAGAACCTTCTCCCTCCACCCCCCCCCCCCTCCCCTCCCCTCCCCCACCCCCTCCCGAGTCTGCGATTAAGATATGCGAAAGGTAACCGGGAATTAACCCGGAGAAGGTTGATAAACTAGAGACTGTCGCTCTTTATGACGTCAACAAAAAGAGCTCTCTCTGTGACGTCCGCAGAAAAATGACCATATTGTGAGAAGTCTTCCCGGGGGCCGACGCAGAACTTCACACCAGACACTTACGTTAGACCTCGTGGACTTTTCTAAAGGACTCACAGATCGTGGAATCTTACTCTAGCCTAGTGGGGTAGGTTCCGCTTCAACATGTCTATCGATCTCGGTTTGTTTGTTTGTTTGTGTTTGTCGCTTTTAATTCCTTTCTTTGATAAGTTACATTCGTGTCGTTTCGCGCCCTCCCTCCCCTCCCGCAGCAGTGATAAATCGCCCTTTTCTCTGTGACTGAGTGCACTAGCACTGAGTATTCAGCTACTCTAGGCCTCTACTGCTGTCCAGCAAATTGGTATCTCATGTCGTTTCTGTGAAAAGAAACTTTTGTATTTTTGAAACGTGTTCTGTTCTTGCGATTTCTCGAACCCGTGTCCACCACCACCTCTCTCTCTCTCTCTCTCTCTCTCTCGACCCCTCCTCTCGCGCTCTCATATCTCCTCTTCTCTCTCTCTCTCTCTGACATTCATATATCCATACCGCCAAACGAATTAGAAAGACATGACAGTTTCAATAAAGCGATGATAGAAATGTTGTAAGAACTTAGACTATATTTTTTTTTTTTTCAGGGGCTTTTGAGGAAACAAACCCGCGACTTGCATTTCCCATTCCAAAGACGTGCGTTCCCAGTAAACTTTAGAGTTCTTTTTCATTGTTGACAGTTTCTAAATTTCTATTTCATGCTTGTGTGCGACTTTTTCACCATCAATGAAAATCAGCACAGGATTCTCTTAACAGTCGATTATCATTTTCATTATCATTTAAAAATGTAGACGCAGATTAATGTTTGAAACACACACACACACACACACACACACACACACACACACACACACACACACACACACACACACACACATATCCTTTGCCTGATCAAAGTTCACAAAGTGTGAGTTTAAAAGCTTTTCAGGGTAGAATCCTGCGAGTTTTTGAAACAGCGGCTGTTTCAGAACATTGTTTGTATAGAGAGTAAACTCGAGAACAGGCAACAGAGAGTGCTCTGTAAAAGAAAAAAAAAAAGAAAACAAGTAGCGGTCAAGTGTTTGAAAGCTGGGCAGACCGGGTTCCATTGGTCAAAATATTAATTCAGGACCCATGAAAAATATATATATATATATATATATATATATATATATATGTATATAGTTTTGTTTTTTTTTTTTTTTTTTTTTTTTTTTAATGAATGCAGTTGAATGGCTCAATAGATGGGGCTGGGTCGTTGTGCTGACGGCACTGGAAAAATCGGTGGAAAGCATCACATTTTTAGATAGGCTCTGTACAGCAAAGAAAGTGTTGCATCATTTTTGTGTCTGGTTGCCTCAAAAAGCGATTTAATTAATTTTCTTTCCTGAGTTAAATCAATTTTGATAGCAACATGTCGATGGATTCAAAATCTGAAAAGGGATGAAAAGCTTACAGTTGTACGAAGAAGTTTAAATGCACAGTTTTGCATTCAAAATATGCGTGCTGAAGGAAGGGGGTATTGCAAGCTTCACTAGGCTGAAGTTAGAATGGGAGAAAAATATTACGTTACTTGTTTACTATTCTCCGCCTCATGCTAGATTTCCTTTCATATCAACGATACCGAGGTTACTTGTATCTGTTTATATTCATGTGTGTGCGTTCTGTATGACGATGTTCAATATGAAAAAGGCTAAACCAATTTAAGATGAATCTTAACTTGTATTCCGACATTTTCCCTTTTTTTTTTTTTTTTTTTTCTTTTTTTTTTTCTGTCATTTCTGAGTGAATGCATCATTTCTGAGGTATCAGTTGGGCAAGCAGCTTGGAACTTCATTTGCTTTTTGGAGAAGTTTCTTTGTTTGCTTACTGTACCTTTTGTCTGCTTGTGTCCTAGGTGAATGGGTACCTCAAACAGCCGTAGTTTTGAGTTACGTGCATACAGCTGTTTACCATGACTATCATTTCTTTTTTTTTTTTTATACAGAGTTCTGTCAGCTTCAGTCACTTCTGTATTGCAAGTAGATTATGCTATGTTATTTTACGAGTCGTCTCTTCAAAAGGGTTATAACCTCTTCTAGAATAATAACTCACATTTTTGTTTTGAAACCTCTTATCTACAAACGATTAACATAACTGAACTTTTTCAGGGATCTTCCAGGTAGGAACTTTGTTGTGGAGAAAGGTAAAACCCATTGATTCTCTGTCAGTCTGAAATCTAGACTTGTCGGGAATTCTGTTTTTCCACGAAGGGGGGTGGGGGGGGGTGGGGGGGGGGGTGGGGGGTTGGGGGCTAGGTGGGGGTCAGCTTTCATCACACGAGCATAACCGTGGTCTTACTGTTCCTGTTTTTTGTGTCTTTTGATATGATGGCTTTAAACATATGACATACGATTCTGGTTTCAGTTTTTCCGATCAGATGTTAAAACACACCTTCCAAATAGGTTTTTTTTTTTTTTTTTTTTTTTTTTTTTTTTTTTTTTTTTTTTTTTTTTTTTTTTTTTTTTTTTTATTTTTTTAAAAATGAAAAAGAAAAAAAAGGTGGAAGACGAGGAAGGAAAAAAAAAAAAAAAGAAAACGGGATATGAGAAGACCATGGCAGTACCTGCCTAATTTGTGTTGGTGAATACCGTTAATTTGTCAGTTTTGTGGTGGTCATTTAGTGATTCGTGTAAAATTTATTCTGTACATTGCATTTCGTTTCAGACAGCATGAGTCATTCAAAGGATAAACTCACTGTGGATTTTCAGTAGCCTGTATGTTGGAAACAAAATCTCACAGACCAAGCTTATATCTTTGCATTGTAAGACGGCTGCGGGTGGACTTGTTTTCGTGATTCAGACAAAACAAACAAGCGAACAAACAAACAAAAAATCCAACTAACTCATAACCTCGCAACTAACGTATCCGATTACTGTAATGGATGGAAAAGATCTTTTAGCAGCAAACTCATCCCAAAACATGCCAAGTTCCCGTCAAAATAATTTTCTGGATTTCATATGGTGTTATCATGCCTGATCAATTGCTCGTATAGGCGACAGCACAAATATTTTCCCAGTCAAGAGCGAGAGGGAATTGCAGCCGCCCGAGTGTCTGTCACACTCTTCAGCAGATAAGAACGGGAGAGGGTGGGGCTGTGATGTTCTGTTGCTAGTGTTCCATTTGGGGTTTTTCGAGTTGGCATGCCCTACCGCGCAGGCTGACTTTGATCAGTAAATCCAGGAGCTCAGTCTCTACAAACTGTACATGTGTGTGGACTTGGTGAGGAGGGAGAAAAACGTGGGCAAGAGTGGGGATGGAGTTGATCCACTCCATCCTTCACTGCATGCATTGTCGAGGCCGGATCCCGCTCTTCTTTTCACGCTCGGGCGTCGTCTGGGGCATTCTGTACCACCTTTCACCCGCCAGTATGGTCAACTCCACCATTCGTTTGCTCCTACATTCATCCTCCAGCGTTGCATGGCGAATCCTGCTCCATCCTTTTCCTCAAGCGTTGTATGGCGAATCCTGCTCCGTTCTTCATCCACATCCTCAAGCGTTGTATGGCGAATCCTGCTCCGTTCTTCATCCACATCCTCAAGCGTTGTATGGTGAATTCTGCTCCATCCTTTATCCTCAAGCATTGTATGGTGAATCCTGTTCCATCCTTTATTCTCAAGCATTGTAAGGGGGGGGGGGGGGGGGGGGGGGGGGGGAGAATCATGCTCCACCCTTCATCCTCAAGCATTGTACGGAGAATCCTGCTCCATCCTTCACCTTCAAGCGTTGTATAGGTAATCCTGCTTCGTTCTCCGCCCACTTCCCACAGGCGTAGTGCTGGGACTCCCATTCCGTCTATCGTCCTCAGCGTTGTTTGTAGACCCTTCCATTCTTCATCCCCACGCATTTTTAGTGGATGTACCTTCCATTCTTTATCCCTAGGCATAATGCGGGGAATTTCAGCTTCATCCCTCATCCTCAGGCGTTGCAGGCGGACCCCTGCACCACTCTCTGTCCCCAGGCTTTGTGTAGGGGATTTCTTTTTCGCACATCATGCCCTGGGGTGGAATGGATACTCCCGTTTCATCCTTTATCATTTACCCTTGTGTACAGAATCTAGTAGTCTATCTCCAGTAGGCTTCACTCTGGACTCCCTGGGCTCTTCAAATTTTTGAAGGACATAGGGGTGCAGCAACTCTCCTTCGGCGGACTCTGTTCTGGGGTGTTCTGGAGTGACTTTGGCACCTAGACCCATATCATTTCGGCTGCCTTCACCCGGGTTTGTGCACCTTCACCGTATGCGCCAAGGTCGGGGTCATCTTTTTTTCCCCTGAGGGTTTCGAATCGAGTGCCTGTCTTGTGGTGTTGAAGGAGAAGAAATCTCTATCTTTGATGCTTAAATCAGTCACCTTTTTAGTCCATTTGCCTAGCTCTTTCTCATTTTCCGAACTTTCTACAGGGGCAGATCTTGCATCTCAGGAGATGCAGAGGTTCTTAGGGTGTTACGTTATTTGGACTTGGCGCTTTGCTTGGCTTTAGGGAGCTGATAGCTGTAATGAATTAAACCCTGGTCGGAGGTTTGGTGTTAATGTCTGACATGGGAGTTGCTGGTAGTGTGTTTGGACGTTTAAGTGGGGGAACCTTGTGCAAGATTTCTTTAAAATGTTAGCCCACCTTGATCTGTATTCAGCCCTGTTGGTGATGGTCTTACCGTCCTTGTTTTTCACTGTTGTGTGGGATTATTGTCCTTCCAAGATAATGTTCTTGGAACCCCGTGTAGTCTTTCAAATGTCTTCGTCATGTGGCATAGTCTGCTTCTTCTGTATGTTCTCTGATTAAGTTACGCTTGTCTTTTCTGGCATTATTCTTAATTCGATATTTTTTGGTGTTGATGTTGTTCTTTTAGGTACCGTTTTCGTTTTACAGTGGTGATGACCCATGTGGTCTTTGGTCTTTTTCCCCAGCACAATGGAGCAAGGGGCAGTCCAGGTTATCTTTAGGCTC
>JADBJO010018917.1:0-17500 GCA_016801955.1 Conus betulinus
CAAGAAGAACACGAAGAAGGACAAGACCAGAAGAACAAACCAAGAAGAAGAACATAACAAGAAAGAGCATGACGTGATCAAAACAGCACAAGAAGAGCAAGAATCAATAATAGCAAGAACACGAACCAAGAAGAACCAGAAGAACACGAACAAAAGGAAGAAGAAGGAGAAGAAGAAGAAGGCAGCGCAAGCTCAACAACTCGCTCTCTCCGTCCTTTCCGGTCAACCCTCTTCAACACTGATGCAAACAAGATCAGCGCTGTCTTTCATGAAGGGCCATAGGTCAGAAAGGATTTCTGGTTTTCACCGCCAGCAGAAGTCAAGTGTCCTTTCACTTTGGCAAAACACACTTTTGGAATTATGGCTTGTGTCAGCAGAAAGGCCGCGGCTGGGAGCGGGGAAGGGAGTGCGAGCCTCTCTCTCTCTCTCTCTCTCTCTCTCTCTCTCTCTATTTCTTTCTTTCTTTGTGGTAGACTTGATATTATAGTGCAGCGGATTTCTCGATGGACAGTTGAGTCAAAAGTGCCCGTTAAAATATCTGCCATCGTAATGATCCCAGCTGACTTCCATTACGGGAGCTTACTCGTCTCAAATCCTCATGATAGCCTTTTCTTTTGGGCTAAAAAAAAAAAATCTCAGAATAACGCTTGTTTTGGCTCGAATGATTGAAAAAAATCTCTTTCTTATTATTTGTGGTGGTGGTGGTGGTGGTTCAAAAACTCATAGCAAGTTTTTGTTGGCTCAAAAGATTGTAACTTTTTCTCTTCGTTCAAAAGCGCTCGTTAAATCATTGTTGTTTCAAAAGCAGATAATATTTTAGGGGGGGGGGGGGGGGGGGGGGGGGCTTAATAGTTCATGATAACCTTTTCTCGCTTAAACCTCATTTTAACCTTTTTTGGATTTTTTTTTTTTCTAATCATTACATAATGTCTTAAATACGGCAAAACCAACGAAGATGATTGCTTTTATGCAAGGCAACACAACAAAAAAATGACTGAACACGTTTTGAATTAGTGTCCATCTTTGAACTACTAGGTCTATTTTTACACTTTGATGCCAGTTACTGCTTTCACGGTATATGACTTTTGGACTGAATAAACTCCCAATACATCATGCCGCAACAGGTTTCGGCGTTTTCCTCTGTCATGCCTGCGGAGACGTGGAGCAGACACATCAATGTGTGGTGCCGCATCGCTAAGAACAACAGGCCATAGGAGAGACACAACCATTCGTAGGACCAGTAGGCTGCAAGGGAAAATGTACACATGGAGGGACTAATGAAGAGAAGGAGGAGGATGCGGGGGAGAGAGAGAGAGAGAGAGAGAGAGAGAGAGAGAGAGAGAGAGAGAGAGAGAGAGAGACAAGAGACAAAGACAAGACATACATGACAAACAAAATTCTTTATTTACGAGGATAATAGATAAGCCACCGACGCGCGTTTTTTTACATCCAGTCCTCGCCCTGAGTAGTGACTACAACATGCAGTGAAATGAAATAATGTAAGAAGAAACAAGCAAACAAACAAAGCGGGCCATGCAATTGTAGTAGAACATCAAATGAAAATAGAAGAGAAATGAAAGAAAAATGAATGAAAATGAAATATAATAATGAAGGGGAAGAAGAGAGAGAGAGAGAGCGAGAGAGAGAGAGAGAGACAGACAGACAGACAGACAGACAGACAGACAGACAGACAGAGACAGAGACAGAAGCGGTATCCTCGTCTCTCTTTCCCCACTATTCGCTCTTGTCGGGAGTCCTGTTCGTTTTGGACAGGTCACGAGGAATTGGGTCAAAGATTTGGCCGCCGTCTCGGGTTACCACGTCTGCCAGCTTATTGTTGCACACACTTCTCAGCGAGGGCGGCCCTCTGCCTGAACGGAGCCACTACCCCCAGCGCGAGCGGACAACCGTGTGTGTGTGTGTGCTTCAAATGTGCCAGCATCTCAGCATATAGCAGCAAGTAGGTAAAGGGGAGAACCGATGCTGGGGAAGTACCTTGTCTAGTGAGCCTGCCCCATTTATGTGGCCGTAAGACCAGCTCATTTCTGGAGCTGCGCGGCGTGTCCAGAGTCCACTGGATAGTTTAGCGACGAACTGTGGCAGAAATCCACCTGTGCGATCTGGTATGAAGACAGAGAGCCAAGCAGAGTCGCAGAAAGGGATAAAAGAAAGACTCCGATGGATGGGCGCGGTGGAACTTTTCAGCCTACGAAAGGTGAAAATACATAATCTCTCTCTCTCTCTCTCTCTCTCTCCTCTCTCTCTCGTCCTCTCATCTCTCTCTCTCTCTCAGGACCTGGCTTTCAAGAAGTGACAGCCCTCTCCCCTCTCCCTGCGAGGTCGGCTCTGCGTTAAAGGAAGTACCAGACAGACTACGTACACACCAGAGAGAGAGAGAGAGACAGACAGACAGACAGACAGACAGACAGACAGACAGACAGATTAGACGGAGACACTGACACACAGACACACAGATGGGCAGACAGACAGACGGACAGAGAGCGGTTTTCATGATGTGTCTAGCTATTCGCCACTACGAAGGAAAACGAAAAGAAAAAGAAAACCTATTCTTTTAGTTTTTTCAGCAACTTTTTTTCCCTCTCCACTCTTTCCGTTTTGAACCATTTACTACCCTTCGCTGGCTGCTTTGGGGATGCTGTTGGATTCTATTTGAACCCTTGGTGGTGAGAGAACACCACAGAATTGCGGACTGTGGTGTTGTCTCTATTTGACACCAAGAGCACAGACACAGTCAGCCGTGTCTCCCTGATGAGTCCGATCCAGCGGACGAAAGGCCTAGGAGCAGGCAATACAAACAGATTTGCATTCGAAGGGAAGAGTGCGATGGTTCCCTCAGGCAGCTAGTAAGGGTTTCTCATATTTATAATACATTCCCCCATTTTCTTCACCTTTCATTTTTTTTTAATTCAAATCTTTGCCAGTCATTACTATAATGACTGAAGAATTGTTAGCCTGCACTTGTTTTCCCCCACTACTTATTGTTCAGCATTAAAATCTATTCTTTTTCCTATCTTTTTTTGTAACTGACAACAGTGGGCATCCAGCATGTTTTCAGCGAATATCTAAGGAGAGAAACCGATGCTGGGGAAACACCTCTTGTAGTGGAGCCTCTGCCCAACTTGTCTGGCTGCAAGACCAGCTCGCTTCCGTAGCTGCCGAATCGCTGGGTTATCCAGTCTGTTAGCTTAGCTTTTTTAACAAATCGGCGAGAATTGTGAGGGCGCTGCTGCCGAAAAATCAGCGCGGAACCCTTTGCCCAAATTCTGTAGAGGTATACTGGAAACAAGTTCGAACCAGCTAATGAGAGTTTTATACAGAATCAGACGTCTGCGCGGTCCGTCCACTCATGGAGTTTACACAGATTCTGTAAGAGGTATACTGGAAACAAGTTTCCTCACCAGCTAATGAGAGTTTTACAAGAGCTCTGTAAGAGGAAACTGGAAACAAGTTTTCCAACCAGCTCATGAGAGTGTATTTACAGAACTCTGCGCGGTCCGTTCCCCTCGCGGCTTTCCCTCCGGAAGTGTTTTTTTTTTTTTTTTTTTTTTCAATAGCCATACAAAGCTCGAATTAGAGAGAGACAGAGACAGAGAGAGACTGACAGAGAGACAGACAGCCATCAGCAGGCAGAACCGGACCGACCTATACTCAAATTCCCAAAGGGATGTGTGTGCTCTTACACAATTACTCTCCAAACCGGCAGTAATGAGCTTTTGTGAGTAGAGGCGATAGTATATTACAAAATCCTAAAGGGATGTGTTGCACGTTAACGGTGCTCAAAACCGCAGTCAGAGCGCAGACTCTCCCAGACACAACACGACACACCACACACCCCCCCACTACACATAGCTATAGAGAGAGAGAGAGAGAGAGAGAGAGGAGAGAGAGAGAGAGAGTGAGAGAATACTATAAATTCCAAAGGGTAAGGGAGGGGGGGGGGGTGCCACCTTAACGTAGTGCTGAAATCCGCAGTATATATTTTAGGTGAGAGTAAACATATTACAATGACTATGGGGCGTGGTTTGTTACACTTGACACATTAGTCCAAAGCAATGCACAGCTCGCAGAGAGAGAGAGAATTTACGATTTCCCAAAGGGGGTGTGGCAGCACTTCACATTGTTGCTCAATTCCACAGTGTATAGCGCTGTGGACAGAGAGAATAGAACAATTGCGACAATTGCCATGTGTGGTTGCGCTTAAGACAGTGCAATATATAGCTCGGTAAGAGAGAGAGAGAGAGAGAGAGAGAGAGAGAGAGAGAGAGAGCGAGAGAGAGAGAGAGAGAGAGAGAGAGAGACATTATAACATTTTCACATTGCGATGTGCCATTGCACTTAAAAACACGTGCTGAGATCCGCAGTAAGATAGCGTCGATAAGGAGAGAGAGAGAAGAGAGAGAGTAGAGACCGAGACAGACAGACAGACAGACAAGAGAGATATATTCCAAGTCCTATTGCGTGTGTAGTTGCCGTACCACAGTGCTGCAATCCGCACAGTAGCCCGGTAATAGCGAGAGCAAGAGAAAAATTAATGACACATGTCCAAGGGGCGTGTTCGCAGTCAACTTATAGTGCTTGAAACCCGCTGGACATAGTTCTGTGAGCGTATGAACATACCACATTGCCAACGGAGGTGTTGGTTGCAATTTCACAGTGCCGAAAACCGCAGAATGGTGGGATCCCGAGAGAGATAGAGAAGCGAGAGATGATATATCATAGCGCCAATTCTCAAGGAGGCGTGGTTGCACTTTGACAGTGCTACAATGTCGCAATATACAGCCCGGTTAGAAATGGAAAGAATGCTACACAATTGCCAAGAGATGTGTGCTTGCACTTAATGTCGTGCTGGGAAAGCCACAGTATATTAGCTCGATGAGAGAATATTACGATTTTCCACGGGGTGTGTCGTTGCACTTAACACAGCGCAGAAATCCACAGTAACAAACAGTCTCAAGGAGGGGGGTGGGGGGAGAGAGAGAGAGATTGAAGAGAGATGAGACAAGGACAGACAGACAGACAGACAGAGACAGACAAGACAGACAGACAGACAGACAGGCAGAATAGTGCCGAATTAATTACTGCAACAACAACACACAAAGAGCAAGATATCGGCAAACAAAATAAGCATTGTAACATTGTAGCAACAAACTGCAACAAGATAAGCATGGTGAAAATTGTAGTAATAACGGCAAAAAGATAGGCATGGTGAAATTGTAGCAATAAACTGCAAACAAGATAGCATGGTAAAATTGTAGCAATAACTGCAACAAGATAAGCATAGTAAAAAATTGTTAGCAATAACTGCAACAGATAAGCATAATAAAATTGTAGCAATAACTGCAACAGATAAGCATGGTAAAATTGCAGCAACTTCCATACACTGTTGTCCACTATGAATATAATGCTGAAATCCACAGTATTTAGTTCGTGAGAGAGAGAGAGAGAGAGAGAGAGGAGGAGAGAGAGAAGAGAGAGAGAGAGATGAGAGAGAGAAGTGTGAGCTGGTTGTACTGAAAATAGTTTCCGAAATCGCAGTAGTAAACCAACAAAACGAAAAAAAAAGTTAACCGCGGCAAGATGAGCATGGCACATTATAGGAACACACCCATCATCCTGTAAGGCTCCCAATAGGAAAAAAAAATCTTTTGAAACATGGCAGTAGTAATAGGTTAGTTGGTGTTTGTTTTTTTTCTAAAACAGCAGATGATGATAAGGAACGAAAATGGGGGACATGAGGGGGGGGGGGGGGGGGGGGGGGGGGGGGGGTTGGGGGGAGGGGGGGCAGTGTGTGGGGTATGGATGGGGGAGAGAGGAGGGTGCGGAGAGATGAGGAACAAGGAAAGTGTAGAAGAAAAATCAGCCTCCCCCCTACTCCACCCCTCCTCAAATTGCAGACCACGAATATCAATATCATCATCATCATCTCATAATCATTGTCATCATGGTCGTCGCCGGTGTCACCTTCATCATCAACACCACCACCACCACCAGCCAGCAGTAGCAACAGCAACAAACCAGAAATAATAAAGGATGATGGCAGCGAGGTGCACTGTGACACGAGGCCTGTTTTTCTTCCCGTTGTTAGCACCTCTCAGCCAGCGTGGCCGGCCCGCTGAATGCCGCTGTCTGACCGACATCATGGAGGCCAGGCTCCAGTGCAGGCCGGTACAGGCGGGTCGGCCATTTAGATCAGCATGTGCCGTGCCGGCATTTGCATAATTTTCCGTGACGGGAAGGTTCTCTCCCCCCCCCCCCCCCCCCCTTCCCCTCCCGCACCCGACCCTTTCCCCCCCCCTCCCCACCAGGAACATAGCATGAATACCAATCGTTGTAATCTGAATCTCACCCCCACACGCTGACCTTCTCCGGGTAGCTGGGTGCGCGCGATTGACTGCACTTGCCTCATGGGAATGCGTGTGTGTGTGGATGTGTGTGTGTGTGGTGTGTGTGTGCGTGCGTGCGTGCGTGTGTGTGTGTGGTGTGTGTGTGTGTGGTGTGTGTGGTGTGTCTGTCGTGTGTGTGTGTGTGGTTGTGGTCTGTGGGCTGTCTGTGGAGATGGAGAAAGGCGTTTTTGAAAGCTTCAGATGGCTGATACGGCTAGAAGAATATTTGCCTGGGCTTCAGAGATTCGGAGAAAGGGCTTGACAGAATATTTGCCTTACTCAGATGTTCGCTGATTAGGCTAGCCAGAATATTTGCCTTACTTTTTTTTCAGATGTTCGCTGATAGGCTAGACGAATATTTGCCTTACTTCAGATGTTCGCTGATAAGGCTAGCCAGAATATTTGCGGCTTACTTCAGATGTTCGCTGATAAGGTAGACAGAATATTTGCCTTACTTCAGAGGTTCCTGATAAGGATAGCCAGAATATTTGCCTTACTTCAGATGTTCGCTGATAAGGCTAGACAGAATATTTGCCTTATTCAGATGTTCGCTGATAAGCTAGCCAGAATATTTGCCTTTACTTAGATGTTTGATAAGGCTAGACTTACTTCTTCAGATGTTCGCTGATAAGGCTAGACAGATTTTCGCATTACTTCAGATGTTCGCTGATAGGCTAGCCAGAATATTTGCCTACTCTTCGATGTTCGCTGATAAGGCTAGACAGAATATTCGCCTTACTTCAGATGTTCGCTGATAAGGCTAGCCAGATTATTTGATTCATGTTGGCTGATCAGGCTAGACAGATTATTTCCCTTATCAGATGTTTGATAAGCTAGACAGAATTCGCCTTTACTTCTTCCGATGTCATGAGTGCTGCTGACTGATTATTACAGGATATCAGATTTAATTGATTCGCCTTGATCGAATCATTGTCTGACGTCAGGTGTGATGAACCGAGCTTGACGAATATTTCATTTACTTTGGTCATTATCAATTTGTCAGAGGATTTGTCTAACATCAGATTATGAAAGACTGTTTGACCGAATATTTGCCTTTGTATAGATGCTACGATTCGTGTTTAAACGAAAGTTATATTTACCTGCTTCGCGTGTTCTCATTTATGTTTGGCCGAATATTTGTATTTCTTTGAACGTTACGTTTAATCTTCTTCTGCGTATGCAGGCTGATACTCCTGCGGACACTCCCTTATAGACATCTTCCCAACAAAGGGAGCGAGAGTTTTGTGTGTGTATGACCGTTTTTTTATCCCGCCATTAAGGCAGCCATACTCCATCTTCTGGGAAGGTGCATGCTATGTGTAACGGGGTAAAACCATACCAACGGCCAAACTGGCCTTCTCGCTTCCGAAAGTTTTGATGGGATTTTACGTGTGTGCAAGATTTTATGCGTACGTTCACACACACGGAAACCTCGGTTTATAGTATCATTCGAGGACTGTATGGGAAATGGAGTCAGAACCAATGTTAACTCCGAGGGAAAAATCCCCTGTACCGAAACGACCCGGCGGAGATTCGAACCCGCAACCATTAGATTACGAGTCTGGCGCTCTACCCAATCTATTCCGGCCCCTGTCACGTTTAATCTAACTGACAAGATTCATTGCTTGACTTCGGATGTGATGAACCGTGTTTGGGACGAAATAATTGTCTGACTTGAGATGTTATGTGTTGTCTTTAACCAAATGCTTGCCTCACTTCAGAAGTGGTGAATACCGTTTTAAACGAACGTTTGTCTCTTTCAGCGTGTCATGACTCTTGTTTCATAAAACATTGATATCACTTTGGTTTTGAACTCCCATGTGACCGAACAGTTGCTTTTCTTCAGATTTTTACAAATGGTATTTAACTGGGTATTTGCCCTTCTTGGATGTTATATTAAATCATGTTTGGCTGAATGTTTGTCATACTTCTGAGTGTTAAAAAACTAATATTTTACAAAAACAGTTCACTTTCATCGGATGTTATAAATTGTGCTTCACTTAATAATTGCCTTTCATTGAGTTCTGTTTATCGGCTTCCTTTGGATTATATGATATGTTCCTAGCTTTGGCGGTTTTTAAAACATGTATCTGGATATGTGCTTTCTTCGGTGGTTTTTGGTTTGGTGTTTGCTAAAACCATGGGATTTACGAACCCTGTTTGACGGAATGTTTGTCTGAAAGTGGATGTTAAGGATTCTCTTTCATCTAGTGTTCAGCGTACTTCAGTCACTATGAATCGCATTTGAGTGAATATTTCCCTTATTTTGGATGCTATGAGTCGTTTTTTGACCGAATATTTGCCTACTTTCAGATGTCACGCATTGTCTATGTGACCAAACATCTATAGTACTTTGGTCAGCAAGACTCGTATTTGGCAGAATATTTGACCTGCGTCGGATATCACGAATCGTATTCAACGAAATATTACCATTCTCTGGATGCTAAGATCCTTCTTGACTGAGTATCGACCTTATTTCTAATTTCTGTGATCGTGGTTGACCGAAGTTGATTTTTTTTTTCTTTTTTTGTGGTTTGAATCGTATTCGACCGAGGATTTGACTGAATATGGATTTTCAGAAATCGTGTATGGACCAGAAACTTGCCTCACTTATAATGACTCCATTTGACGAAATATTTGCCTTTCTTTTTCATCTTATTACATGTCGCTGGACCGAATATACACTTCTTTGAAATGTTGCGAATGGTGTTTCACCCAAATATTTGCCATAATTGCCTTATTGTGAATATTTTGAGTGGTACCAAATATTTATCTAACTTCAGATGCTATGAATCATGTTCGACCGACTGTTTGCTAGGGAATAGACTGCCTCATGCGTAATGACAAATCTGACGTAATCGTTGTTGCGGTGTGTATCGACAGAAACGTTCCTATGAGTTTGTTCTATCAGTCTAGTGCACAGTTGATCATAGGCAGGACTGCGTCATATGATGGACGTTGAGAGCAGTGTCGTCACTACCCTCATGCAGTTTGACAGAAATTGGATGCCCGAACATGTCCTCTCATATTTCAGCTACAGTCTCGGCATCAATCTTCCTTAGCGGATCGGCTAGTGATCTCTCGTTGTACAGTCTACGAGCGTCAAAATGTAGGTGTGTCCAGCCTTCCTCACAGGATGACGAAGGCCGACCCAGATCAACTGCCCTTATGCCTGAAAGGCGAGAGTCTACAAGAGGCATCAACTGCATGGAGAGCTTGGAAACTTTTCCTCTCTGGGCGTTGTCTTCTGACACCACACGTCACGGGATGTGGCAGAATCAGATAACTTCCTTCCGGGGGAGATGGCCAGAAGATATCTCCCTAGGTTTTACCTGCAGGTTGGTTTTTTTTTTTTTTTTTTTTTTTTTTTTGTCATTTGATCCCCTGTCGTGTGCTTGCTACTTGACCGAACGATGTTGCATGGATGGCTGTTGCAACGAGAGATAGCTAAAATATCTTTCATTCTTGTTTCCGATAATTGATGGGAAGGCGAAGCTAGAATGGGACCCAAAAATTTATTAAAAAAAAAAAAAAAAAAAAAAAAAAAACCAGACCTAATTATCCTACTGATAGATAAAGGGAAATAATCTACTTCCATAAAGGGAAATAATCTACTTCGGGAAATAATCTACTTCCGCCTCAACCCCTAAGTCCCTAAGCCCCTCGATGTGTAAACGAGTGTGCATTGTAAAGCGCTTAGAGCTTGGTCTCTAGCCGAGAACAGGCGCTATGTAAGTATTCATTCATTATAATGATAAGTCCCTAAACCACTAAAACGTGTTGAGAGTCCCAAAGAGAAGCGGCGGTTGCACGGAATGAGGAAGAGATTTACATGTCCAGTCAATCAATCCCAAAGAAAGGGAGAACAACTAAAAGGAAAACAAAGCACACAACATGTTTTATTATTCTCGATTATAGAAGACGGGAAATTTGATGCCCTTAGAAAATGGCCCTCATTGCTCATCTCTGGGCAGGAACACCGCTTTCCAGTTCAAGTCTCTGAGACTAGTTCATGAGGTCTTCGTGCTTCTGGTTCCCGTTACCTTTCTTCTCTGTCAAATCTCTCTCTCTCTCTCTCTCTGTCTCTGTCTCTCTCTCTCTCTCTCTCTCGCTCTCTCTCTCCTCTCTCTCTCTCTCGTTTTCACTTTTCTCTCCCTTTTCCTTCTCTCTCAAGACTCTATCTCCCTCCTGTACTCTGCAGAATTTTGTCAGTTCTTTCCCTTTCACACCACACTGTTTGGCGATGTTAATTGTTTGGTCCGTGCTATCTGCTATTTTATATGATGGAAAGTCTCGTCTTTGAATCAGAAGCTTCCCTTCATTAAACGAAGGTACATACAGGGCCGGATCCAGGGGGTTGTTTTAGGTACTACAGCACCCCCCTTCGGCTAAAAAAAAAAAAAAAAAAACAAACCTCGGCTCTTAAAACGCTGTTAATAATGTCTCCCCAGTTCATGGGAGATGCGACGAAACAGCCTTTTAAATGTCAAGAACCAAATTTCAGTCGGGGGGGGGGGGGGGGGGGGGGGGGGGGGGGGCTTTGCCCCCCTGGTCCTCCCACCGAGGCTTTGTCCCTAGACCCCACGGGGTCTGGGCGGCCCCTGGACCCCGGCCTACAACATTTACCGGGCACCCCACCTTAAAAACTCTGTGACCCAGCCCTGGTTACTATGTACGGTTTGAATAAAAATAACGCTTCTTAGAGATCTCAAATGTAGCGCAGCAATAAATAATCATGGATTTTGCTAGAATGTTTCAGAATTACACTGAAGCACATCCAATCACTTTCTCTTAAGGTTAAGAACCATCATGTGTTATAGCCAGTGAAAAAATGTCAGAAAACATTACAAGAAATAAAATGAAATGAAATTTCCGGAAGCTTCTGGCACTTTCAGTCTTATTTCTGGTACTTGAAGAGACCTCTGGAATCTTTAGGCGTGGAATGCTTTTTTTCGGAAACAAAACATCACACTAAAATTGACTCAGTTAAGGCGAAACCTAAGACATGTAGATATCCATCAACTTATGGTAGTGTTAAATGATCTGAAAGTAACAGTGTGTGTGTGTGTGTGTGTGTGTGTGTGTGTGTGTGTGTGTGTGTGTGTGGTGTGTGTGTGTGTACAAGAGAGAGAGAGAGAGAGAGTTGAAAAAAAATCTTCCGGTTACGAGGACAGAGAGAAGAGAGAAAGAGATCGAGAGAGAGACGAGAGAGAGAGCTTCGTTGACATTCGAATCTTCCCGCATGTCGAAAAACTACCTCCCTGCGGCGCGAAAGTCCATTCGGCAAAAGTCCACATGCCCATTGAACCGGAAGGAAAGCCGCTCCAGTCCCATAATGCCTGGACTCGCGCGCATGACACATAGTTTTTCATTTGAGCCGTGGCTTTCCCTTTCCGGCCCATACCTTCCTCTCCTTCCCCACCCGCACCACCCCTCACCTTCCACTGTCCGTTACCGGCAGATCCGAGTTTAAAAGATGGTTTCTAGTTCTGACAGCTCAAATGCTCCTGGTAGATTTATTGAAGCTTTTTCATGATGGACATTCGAATCTCGAGTATTTTTTTGTCGCCAGTCAGTCACTTGCGGTAAGTATTATGGATCGGTTTTCTCACGAGAACTGTTTGGATTTAGTTTTTGTTGTTGTTGTTGTTGTTGTTGTTTTGTTGGTGTTTTTTTTTTTTTTTTTAGCACGAAGCCTGGCATATTTTCTGAAGCCGTTACAGGTAATGTGGTAAATTCCCAACACAAGCATTTTTTTTTCTTCAAAAACTGGACGTGTCTCTTTGCTGATACTACTGTGGTACATTGTAGAGCAGGTTGTTTTCTCAAAAACTGCATATATCTCTTTGCTGATACTACTGTGGTACATTGTAGAGCCGGTTGTTTTCTCAAAAACTGCATGTATCTCTTTTCGCCGAGAATAGGCGCTATAGAAGTATTCATTATCATCCCATCATGTATCTCTTTGCTGATACCTACTGTGGTACATTGTAGAGCCGGTTGTGTTTCTCAAAAACTGCATGTATCTCTTTGCTGATTACTACTGTGGTACATTGCAGAGCGGTTGTTTTCTCAAAAACTGCATGCCATCTCTTTGCTGATACTACTGTGGTACATTGTAGAGCTGGTTGTTTTCTCAAAAAACTGCATGCATCTCTTTGCTGATACTACTGTGGTACATGCAGAGCCGGTTGTTTTCTCAAAAAACTGCATGTATCTCTCTTGCTGATACTACTGTGGTACATTGCAGAGCCGGTTGTTTTCTCAAAACTGCATGTATCTCTTTGCTGATACTACTGTGGTACATTGTAGAGCTGGTTGTTTTCTCAAAAACTGCATGTATCTCTTTGCTGATACTACTGTGGTACATTGTAGAGCCGGTTGTTTTCTCAAAAAACTGCATGTATCTCTTTGCTGATACTACTGTGGTACATTGTAGAGCCGGTTGTTTTCTCAAAAACTGCATGTATCTCTTTGCTGATACTACTGTGGTACATTGTAGAGCCGGTTGTTTTCAAAAAACTGCATGTATCTCTTTGCTGATACTACTGTGGTACATTGTAGAGCCGGTTGTTTTCTCAAAAAAATGCATGTATCTCTTTTTCAGAAGCTAGTTCAGAGTTGGGATGAGGACGACAATTTAATCTTTAGGGTTCCAGACACAGCGCGAAATTTGTTCCGATTAATGTCATAATGATGGCAAAATAGACACACAAACACACACGGTGTGTGTGTTTTGTGTGTGTGTGTGTGTGTGTGTGTGTGTGTGTGTGTGTGTGTGTGTGTGTGTGTGTGTGCGTGTGTGTGAGAGTGTGCGCGCGCTGTGCGTGCGTGCGCGTGTGTGTGTGTGTGTGTGTGTGTGCGTGCGTGTGTGTGTTGTGTGTTGTGTGTGTGTGTGTGTGTGTGTGTGTGTGTGTGTGTGTGTGTGTGTGTGTGTGTGTGATATTTCTGAAAACACATGCAGAACGTTGTTGTAAAAAAAAAAGGTCAAAATGAGATCTTGGATGGGAGGCGGATGGACTTTTTTTTTCATAACATGAACAAAAGATAATTCAGCAGTTCCACATAACGCCTGTATCAAACTCTTGACACTTTTTTTTTACATTAGAAATTCACCTTTAGTTGTTCAGTTCAGGTTCCATGTGTGCCTTTTCCCTTGTTTGTCTACGAAACACGCACACAGACACACACACACAGACACACACACACACACACAACACAACACACACACACACAACACACAAATACACACACACACGCCCACAACACACACACTCACACACACACACCACACACACACACACACCCACACACACGCACACACACACACCACACACACACGCACACACACACCGAGACAACTGTCTAATATCACTTAAAGTGAAAAGACATTAAATCGAAACAACAACACGACGAAAACCGAGACAAATGTGGCAATTCTCCTTACATCTAAGGAAAAGCCTTGGGAATCTTTCTTCTTTTTTTCTTCTTTCTTTCTTGGAACATGCAGTTGTAGTCAACGACGTACATACAGCAAGAGGAATAACCTGGTCACCGGTCTTTTTCCTCTTTGAGAGAGAAAGAAAAGATGGATTTGAAAAAGATTGTAAGTCCAAAGTCCAAGGTTGGCCTAACAAGGACTGTCTAAGACCTGACACTGTACGCGATAGGAAGGAAGAACCACGGACTCGAACCTCGGTCTGATAAGGAGCTACAGCAGAAATTCAAAAACGTTCACCTGATTTCATGGAGGGAAATAGAAATTGTAGTATTAACCCTGCCAGTCGAACAGAACCAAGAAATGGCCATACGGGAGCAACGCGTTTCGACCACGCAGGTCTTCAACCGGCGGAGGAGAGACAAAACATCACCAGAAAAGACAAATAAATAGCTCAGCTGTGTTTAGAATCGTCCTTGTTCAGCACGCGAGAAGGAAAGGTGGCTGGAGTTATCTTCCTTTGGACTAACGCAAAGTTTAGGTCGGAAAAGAAGAGGGGACGAAAAGATACAGGAAAAATCAGAGTTTATAGAAAGGAAAAAAAAAAAACACCCTTACCCTATACCACCAGTAAACTTACAAAAACTTTTTTTTTTTTTTAAGGTTTGATAGTGAGGGACAGGATTAGGCCTAGGTTAGGTCTGACTTAGGACTAGGGGTCAAGGTCAGGTCAGGGTTAAGGTCGGGGTTATGCTAGTTTACATTTAGACAGACCCGATTTTCAGTCCTCAAAAAGTTGAATCTTTAACGCATAAACACATGTCTCCTCCCCTCTCTCTCTTTCCCCTTACGCTGCAGATTCGCACTGGCCTCTCTTTCCCTCATTGTTCCAAAGTAAGTTTCGTGCGCGTAGTTCAAGCGCCGTTGAAACAGACGCTGTTCTCTGTCTGGTCTGCATTACCAAGTCATCATTTCGCGATTTTCAGTTTCATTCTAGGGTAAAACACGTTTCCCTAATAATATAAAAATCTTGTTGGTTAGTAGGGAGTGGGCGGAAAGAGGGTGGGGGAGGGGGGGGGGCGGAGGGGCGGAAGCGGAAGGACGCGGGGGGGAGGAGTGAAGAGAGAGAGAGAGGGAGGGGCTTAGTAACTGGTGGGCTAAAGTGTGTTTGGGTCAGAGCGGGGCGCCATTGACCGCCACCGGAGTGACCGGCGGTAGCCATGCAGAGTCCACCGAGCTGGGTTTTCGTACTCTCAGTTCTTACAGAACAGGTAGTACTTTACAATGGGAACGAAGAAATGCTGTCTGTCTGTCTGTCTGTCTGTGTGTCTGTCCGTGGTCAAAATGTGTTCCACTCGCTCCAGACAAAACTTCTCGGCCGATCTTTCTGAAATTTGTGGCTATGTTAATTTTTTTACCAGAATAGCCGTTACTAACGGCTATAACGGCCATAAAAAAAACGTTTTTCTTCTTTACGGAATCTCAGTGACGAAATACATTATGACGCATGTTTGATTGTGGCGGTTGTTGTTGTTGTTGTTGTTGTTGTCTTGTGTTGTTGTTGTTGTTGTTTTTTAATTTGACAAATATCTGTGAAAGTACTTGCACCCACGCCGCTCATTCCGACACCCCGTCCACAGCCACAGCCCGGTCGGCCCCGCCACAGCCCCGGCACCGGCAATCCACAGGGAGCAGTCAATGTCAAAGTCGTCAAGAGGCAACCCACCGGAGGAGACACTGCACTGCGCCGAGTCACTTCGGTGGTGTTCAGTGGCGCCTGTTCTGATCTAACATACGCAGGACACCACCTACTAAGCCCCCTACTGACGACAATAATTGCTTAGTCGCGGAGCCCGGCGTGAGTGAGCTCTCCCTCCGGAGGGGGCCACCACGTCCGTCAACGACAGCCCCCATGGACTCGCCGATACCGGTGACCCCGACGGAACCAAACCAAGGCTGCACAGACGTGGAGAGGACATCAAAATTGAGGTCACCATGAGAGCAGGGCATGAAGGGCCACAGAATTTGAGACATTTTTTTTATGTGATCGATGAGAATGAGGATGATTAAGATGATGCTACGGATTTCCGTTTCGGTCTGAGACTACATGACAGGGCTGTACTCTACGCGTCCTTTCATAATATATCCCGGCGTCAACCAGCCCGAGAGATACAGGCACCTGCAGTGTTGGTCTTTTTTTTTTTTAATTTGACAAATACCTGTGAAAGTAGTGTAGTTGATGGATTTTTAAAATAGCTTTAGATCTAACATCTGACAGGTGGATCATGGGTATTTTCATAGTGAACATGCTCTTGACATGTACACGCGTATTCAAGAGAAACTGGGAGTACGTTTTAAATACGCTTTGCATCTTGTTAGTCTCATAGCGACTTGGTACTGAGCGGTCTCTGTGGAATGCTGCTGCTGCTGCTACCACGGTACAAAAGCCTTCTGTGGTTGTTCTCAGGAGGTTAGCAGAATAAGCGGTGGAGAAAGACCTAATGCTGCGTGTAGCGGGACGGCGATGGGGGGGGGGGGGGGTGAGGAGAGGAGAAGAAAACGGGGTGGAGGAGGGGGGAGGAGGGCGGGGCTGGGGGAAGGGGAAGGGAGGAGGAGCGCGACAATATCATAACAAAATGCCTGCTCTTTTTTTTTTTTTTTCTCTCTTGTTCTCAACTGTTCTGAGAAAGCTTTCTGTCAAGTTTTAGAGATTTCTATAGAGTTTATGGACTATATTTAAAAGGCTCTTACCAATCCAGCAATGATGCGGAACAGGAAACAGTAATTTCCATGTTCCATCGCGAAGAAGAAGACGGACTGCACACACAAAAGCAAGCACGTGGGCGCGCGTGTTCGTACGCGCGCACACACGCACGCACGCACGCACGCATGCATGCACGTACACATGCACACACGCGCGCGCGCACACACACACACACACACACACACACACACACACACACTCACACATTCTCTCTCTCTCTCTCTCTCTCTCTCTCTCTCTCTCACACACACACACACACACACACACACACACGCGCGCGCGCGCGCGCGCGCGCGCGCGCGCGCGCGCGCGCATGCACACGCGCGCACACACACACACACACACACACACAACACACACACACTTCCACACACAACACAACACACACACACACCCCTTCCTTTCTACGAGCTGGGAAAAATCTCTCTCTCTCTCTCTCTCTCTCTCTCTCTCTCTCTCTCTCTCTCTGTCTGTCTCTCTATCTCTATCTCTCTCTCTCTCTCTATATATATATATATATATATATATATATATATCTTTACTCTCTCTCTCTCTGCCCAAACCACCCCCCTCCCCCCTACCCCCCCCTCCCCCCTCCCCTCTGAGCCAGGCCTACACAGTCCCCCAAGTGGTACCTTTTAAGCTGTCAGAGATCCTTTCTCCCGCAGAGGGTCTTCTGGCACGGACAAGTCGGCGTTTCCGATTGATCCCCCCCCCCCCCCCCAGCAATAAGGCAATGACTCCGGGACCTCCTCTGAGATTGCCGGGAATTTCCACAATGGCAGAATCCTTCGGGAGAGAAGGAGATGATAGTCGGGATTGTCTTGGAAAGTCCATTCCAGAGTTTCTTCAGAGAGATCGTTCGTTGGCTGGACTGTCTATCCCCAGGCCAAC
>JADBJO010018917.1:25000-34356 GCA_016801955.1 Conus betulinus
TAAACAGATAGATAATAGACAGACAGACAGATAGATAGATGCGCACGTGCTGGTGGGTCCAGGGCGAGAGAGGGTGACCCACTTTCAGCACGTGCTCTCAACGGGTACAGCACAGTGACCCAGATTTCGCTTGAAACAAATTGATCCCAGAAATGAAGGACAGCAGAGAGTGCCACATACAGGCTTCAGACTGATGCCCAGAAATGAAGGACAGCAGAGAGTGCCACCTACAGACTTCAGACTGATGCCAGAAATGAAGGGCAGCAGAGAGTGCCACATACAGGCTTCAGATTGATGCCAGAAATGAAGGACAGCAGAGAGTGCCACATACAGGCTTCAGATTGATGCCAGAAATGAAGAATAAAAGAGAGTACAACATACAGGCTTCAGATTGATGCCAGAAATGAAGGACAGCAGAGAGTACCACATACAGGCTTCAGATTGATGCCAGAAATGAAGAACAAAAGAGAGTACCACATACAGGCTTCAGATTTATGCCAGAAATGAAGGACAGCAGAGAGTACCACATACAGGCTTCAGATTGATGCCAGAAATGAAGGACAGCAGAGAGTGCTCCATACAGGCTTCAGATTGATCCAGAAATGAAGGACAGCAGAGAGTGCTACATACAGGCTTCAGATTGATGCCAGAAATGAAGGACAGCAGAGAGTGCTACATACAGGCTTCAGATTGATGCCAGAAATGAAGGACAGCAGAGGAGTGCTACATACAGGCTTCAGATTGATGCCAGAAATGAAGGACAGCAGAGAGTGCTACATACAGGCTTCAGAAAGATGGAGCACTGGTCAGGGCCAAAGACGTCAAAAGTCTGTCGTCTAGTTTCGTTTTTAAGGCCCTCCGACCTGGATTTGGCATGGGAAAAAAAACACGGCGAGACTTGATCGTGTTGTTGTGATGAAACAAAAAAAAAGCGCGACCCTTTGCAAAAGCACATACCGCAGCCCAAAACTACACACAGCGCAGCACACAACTCAGCACTGCACAGCAAAGCTCACCACCACGAAGCACAGCGCCACGCAACACAGTTGAAGGCAAAACAGCAAAGAACGACACAGTGCAACACAAAATAACAGCAACACAGCACAGCATGCACAGTACAACAGCAACACAACACAGCGCAGCACAACACAAAAGCACACAACACAGCACAGCACAACAGCAACACAACACAGCGCAGCACAACACAAAGCAACTCAACACAGCAAAGTTCTGTAGCAACACAGCACAACAACAACACAACAAAAGCAGCACAACACAGCACAGTATAATAACAACACAAAACAGCACAGTATGATAATAGCAACACAACGTAACACAGCACAGCACAACACAATATCAACACAACACAGCACAGAACAACACAATATCAACACGACACAGCACAGTACAACACAACACAAAAGCAACACAACACAGCACAGTACAATAGAAACACAGCACATCACAACACAAAAGCAACACAACACAGCACGGTACAATAGCAACACAACACAACGCAGCGCAACACATGAGCAACACAACACAGCACAATAGCAACACAGCACAACACAACACAACACAAGAGCAAAAAACAACACTGCACAGTACAATAACAACACAGCACAAACACAGCACAACATAACACAGCACAGCACAAAAGCAAAGCATCATATATCTCAGCACAGCACAGCACAGCACAGCACAGCACAAAAGCAAGTCAACACAGCAGAGCTCAGCACAGCACAACACAACTTATCACATCTCAGCACAACACAACATGCACGGCACAGCACAGCACAAAAGCAACACAACACAGCACAGCTCAGCACAGTACAGCACAACACAACACAAATGAAGTGCAAGACTCACATTACGGACAAAATATACTGCAGCCCATCACATTTCAAGACACAGGAACTGCAGCACATCACATCACAGTACAAATGAACTGTACCACATCACATTACAGTACAGATGAACTTGAGCACATAACATTAAAGTACATATAGAATGCAACACATCAAATCACAGTACACATAAACTGCAACACAGCACGTTAAGGTACAACTGACCTCGGGCACATAAAATGAAGTACAGATAGAATGCAACATATCACATGACAGTACAAATGAACTGCAAACACGTCACGTTAAGGTACAACTGACCTTGGGCACATAAGATTAAGTACAGAGAGAACGCAACACATCACATTACAGTACAAATGAACTGCAACACGTCACGTTAAGGTACAACAGAACATGGGCACATAAAATTGAAGTACAGATAGAATGCAAGTATCACATTACAGTACAAATGAACTGCACCACATCACGTTTTACAGCACAACTGAATTTGGACACATAACATTAAAGTACAAACAGAATGCAACACATTACATTACAGTTCACATGAACCATTGCATGTCACATTACAAATAAACTGTAGCAGATCACATTATAGTACAAATAATCTGGGACACATCACAATGCAGCACAAATAAACTGCAAGATTCTCGTTACAGAAGAAATAAACCGCAGCACATTCACATTGCATGCAAATAAACTGCAGCACGTCACATTACAGTACAAATGAACTGCATCACATTACGGTACAAACGAACTACAGCAAATCACATTACAGTACAAATTAACAACAGCGCATCACATTACGGTACAAATGAACTACAGCACATCACATTACAGTACAAGTGAACCACAGCACATCACATTACAGTACAGTGAACCACAGCACATCACATTACAGTACACGTGAACCACAGCACATCGCATTACAGTACAGTGAACCACAGCACATCACATTACAGTACAAGTGAACCACAGCAAATCACATTACAGTACAAATAAACTGCAGCACGTCACATTACAGTACAAATGAACTACAGCACATCACAATTCCAGTACAAGTGAACCACAGCATATCACAATTACAGTAAGAACCAAACAGCGGCACATCACACATGGCACAAATAAACCGCACTGCAATCGCACCGACACGGCACGGCATCTCAACCGCACATTCTATCATCACACCGCACAGCACGATAAAACGAAGCATGGCACATATAACGACACAGCAGTATCTTATAGTACGTCAGAATACGTTTACAATATGAAAAGAACACGACAGCACTAAAAGTGACGGCGTAAATTCAAAAGCAAAAAAAAATAAATAAATAAAGAGAAAAAGAAAGAAAGAAAGAAAGAAAGAAAGAAAAAAACTGTGAGATATTACCAGGAATCCTAAATGGGGCGAAGGGGAGTATAATGATATAGGGAGGAGTGGACATGAATGATATACGAGAAAGCTTTTTTTTTTTTTTTTTTTTTTTTTTCATTCATTCTCATCTGATGGTGAGGCAGTTACACACGCATCACTCCAAACTATGATACTCCCTGCTTCCGGTATCTATTGCCGTATTATCCCCCCTGGACGGGGTGTCACAAATGAGAGAGCTGGGGAGAAAGAGAGAGACAGACAGAGACAGAGAAAGAAGGAGGAGAGGGATGGAGAGAAGGGGGGAAAGACTGCAAGAGAGAAAGAGAAGGGGGGAGAGAGAGATGAACAGGGAGTAAGAGAGAGAGAGAGAGAGAGAGAGAGAGAGAGAGAGAGAGAGAGAGAGAGAGACAGAGAGAGAGAGAGGGAGAGACGAGGGGGGGGGGGGCACTCTGGAACACGACACCGCCTCTCTCTATCATATGGTTCCAGCTTCCACGGTCCCAGAGGAGCCGTTCCATGTCTGGCACTGTTGTGATTTTATCCATCACAGGAGAGCGTTGTCACGGGGAGCAGTCACAGTGGCTGAGGATGGACAGACGGTGGGGGTGGTAGGGGGGATGGGTTAGGGGGCGGGTGTGTGTGTGTGGGGGGGGGGGGGGGGGTCCGCCTTCTATTCATGGAGGTTATGGAACAGCCCAACAGCCAGCCGTGGTTTATGAGAGTGTGAAAAAAATGCCGCGAAATCGCCTGCCAGTAGAGGGAAAGTTTTGACGTATTGCAATGGTGTTAGATGTGTGGTGTAGTGTATAGTGTTGCACTGTGTCGTATTACGTTGCATTGCATTGCGGGGGGTGGGGGTGGGGGGATGGGCGTGTGTGTGTGTGTGTGTGTGTGTGTGTGTGTGTGTGTGTAACGTATAAACCTTAATTAAAACTCCAGGCTGCACCAAACTCTCACTGCTGGCAGGTATGTTTTTTTCTTGTGAGACGATTAGGTAGTACAAAGAAGAACACACACACACACACACACACACACACACACACACACACACACCACACACATACAGACACACATACACGCACATGCACACACACATACACGCACGGACACACACACACACACACACACACACACACACACACACACACACACGCACGCACAGATATACATATACCGGTATGTATATATATATATATATATATATATATATATATATATATATATATATATATATATATATATGTATTAATATATACTTATATATGTATGTATATCTATCTATCTATCTATCTATCTATCTATCTATCTATATATATATATATATATATATATATATATATATATATATATATATATATATATATATATATATATATATATGTAAGGCCTCGGAGCAGGCGATACATATAGATCTGCCTTCGAGAGGGATTGCGATAGTTTCCTCATGCAGCTAGTGAAGGTTTTTTCATATTTATGATATACATTTTCCCATTTACTTCCTTCATTTTTTTTTTCCGTCTCAATTTCAGATCTTTGCCAGTCATTACTATAATGATGGAAGAATTGTTAACCTGCACTTGTTTTTCCCCCACTACTTAATTGTTCAGCATCAAATTGTTTGGTCAATAAGTGGGTGATTGTATCTCTTAGGAGATCCAAGGAAAGGTTGTTCTGCACCATTCTTAGCCGCTGACAATGCTTGGATTATTGAACAGCAGAGCTGACCACTCAGACTGTTCCATATCTTTTGATCTCCCTTGCATCCTTAAGTGGATCCTCAAGCATAGGCTCAAAGATTGTCTCTTACATTTTATACTGTTTGCGTAATGTTTTTAGTTTTCAACAACTTTTTTTCTTCTCCACACTTTCGTTTTGTTTAACGCAGACACAATCAGTCGTGTCTTTTTGATGAGTACGATCCAGCGGACGAAAGGCCTCGGAGCAGGCGATAAGATGCAGGCGATACATATAGATCTGCCTTCAAGAAGGATTGCGATAGTTTCCTCGTGCTGCTGGTGAAGGTTTTCATATTTATTATATACATTTTTCCCAGTTACTTCATTTTCAATTCTGTTTTCCCTCTCAATTTCAGATCTTTGTCAACTCATTCCTATAATGATGGAAGAATTGTTATCCTGCGCTTGTTTTCACCCACTACTTAATCGTTGAGCATTATATATATATACACCCACACACAGAGTGAGTCATTTTTTTAACGTCTTTCCACTAATCGTGATATAAGATGTATAGAGAGAGAGAGTGTGTGTCAGACAGACTGACCGATGCAGAAAGGTGGTAAGGTACGGATACGGGAAAGTCAGTATGGAACAGTGATCCTGCGCGCAGCGCCAGTTAAAGTAGGCGGAGGTGAGAAGGGAATGAACAAAGAGGAAAGAACGGCAGACGTTGCATGGCACAGTCATCCTGCGCGCAGCGCCAGTTGATGTAGGCGGCGGTGTGAAGGGAATGAACAAAGAGGAAAGAACGGCAGACATTGCATGGCACAGTCATCCTGCGCGCAGCGCCAGATGTGGCAGACCACAGTGGAAGCCGGAGTGGGGGATGATATAACGGCAAGGGAGAAGAATGCCTGCTGACTGCAGTTGGGGTTAAGAATTGAAGGTTGAGAAACGAAGTACGAAGCTGGTGGATGTCACTGAAGTCAGGAACATACAGGCGGACCCCAGTCCGATAGATATCAAAGTCTTTTTCTTACTTACAGCCTACAAGGAGAAGACTGTGGCAGCATAATGATGACGTCATAGAGCAGGTGCGTGTGGGCACATGTGGAACACTGGTTTGAACTTAACTGATCGTTGATTGGCTGACCTCTGGCGCTTCAGTGCCCGGCCACCAGACAACAAAACGTTATAGCTTGCTGAAGCGAGAAGTGCATGTATGGATTACTATGGTTTATTTTAGTGCATATCGCCCACGGATGAGTGCCCATGTGGTACCCTCCCACAAAACCCAGCCCACGTACTTCAGTCCTGTCCCACTTTTGACAGCCTGCGGCGTGAGTTCTGGCCCGGTGCAGTGGAACTCCAAGAAAAGCTGTGGGGAACGGCGGACTCACTCCGACGGACCGCTGACTTTGCCCAAGCTACCGGACTTTGTATCTGACCAGCATGACCAGGGAATGTAGAAGAAGAAGAAGAAGAGTTGTAGTGAAATAGGTTTTTAAGGTGCATTTCAAGAAGTAGCTTCAACAGTTTTTTTTTTATCAGAAAAATATGAACATTTTTTGAGCAAGCCTGAAAAAAATGGTACAGCTGCTATCTAACAGCTGGGTTCAGACCAAGCCTGTCAATGCGTGACGTTCTGTCTCCCCGGCCCAGGCGAATAAATCATTCATCCAACAGAACCATTGGGAAACACATCTGACCTGATGAGATAAGCTGGTCAAGCTGGCCGCCATTGACCGCTGGGGATACGGCTCCCTGCCAATGGCATTGGACGTAACAAATCACCAGCTACCTTTGATTTGTTTTGGAGGAACATTGGAATGAATGTTTTCAAAAAAAAAAAAAAAAAGACTATGGTACTACAGCGTAAAGAATGTCGATGTTAGCGAGACAAAAAAAGTGGAATGACACAAGTATGGATATGAAGTAAGGACAGAGTTTGGATCAAACTGGGGGCTCCAATACTGTAAAACATAAAAAAGGCAGACTTTTTATGTGAAATGTATATAGGGTATTTAATAACGACTATTCATTGTGTATATATATATATATATATATATATATATATATATATATATGTTTGTTTTTTTTTTTTTGTTAAAAAGTATGGTAAAAGGAAGTTTTAAAATCATCAACAGATCTGTTTCGAGCCCTGGCTCTCCTCAGGATGGTGTTGGGTCGCCTACTGCCGGTGTTATATGGCCTAATGTCACTGTTTGCACGTGCGGATTGGCTGCACGTGTTGTTCTTTTTCAGGTTGTTTACAGTTCAGGGTGCGTTTGCTGACAACGATTTCCATTTGTGCCTGCAGTTGTTTTACTATTTCTACTTTAGTATTTAGGGTTGCTAAGTATGGTGTTTGCATAGTATTAACCATTTTTCTGTTGAACATAGGTGGCATCTTTTTGAAATGTTATTGTATGGTGATGCCCTTTTTATGAAAAACCCCGAGGGGTTGAGCACTTTAAAATTTTATTAGGCGTTTTAGCACTATTCTGATATATATATATATATATATATATATATATATATATATATATATATATATATAATTATATATATATATATATATATATAATTATAAACAAAGCTTGCTCTTATGTCTCAGATTGTAGAAATAGGGGAGTTAGGCAGAATCATCTACCGCTGCAGATATGAAGGCTTATCACCCCCCTATTTCTACAATCTGAGACATAAGAGCAAGGTTTGTTTATAATTCAATATTTCTTGCAGTCATTGCAACACCTAGCTGCTCTGTAAGTTGCTGGAATGGTGCTCGGTACTTATCCTTGGAATTTATTGTTTTTTTTGTAATTTAGTCCCTTGCGGAATCATTCCAAGAACTGGCCCTCAGCACTTGTGTTTAAGAGGTTATCTTTTTTATATATTCTACTTTTCACAAGAAAATGTAGCTTGTTTTGCTTTTTCATGATTTTCTTTTGCTTCTTAGGTGGCACCTTTGTTAGTTTTTTTGAAAACTCAACAAACGTACTATGGTATTGCACACCAGCCTTTTTCTGGTATAGCATTCTTCTTAAAACCGAAAAGGCAGAGGAGTCAAAGCACCACTTTTCGCGGTCACTGAGGAAGAACAATCAGTTTTTCGAAATATCGGTATCTGACCAGGAGATATATTTTAGCGAGCTTTCTCCCCATTGGAGATGGTCTCTCGCTACGGAGAATATAAGCTTGCTGAAGGTTCATTTTGAGAAGCATTTATTATTCCCCATTCACCCACTCAAGCACATACTGTCAGTTAGGCAGAATGATCACCACTGCAGATACGAAGGCTTATCACCCCTCTATTTCTACAATTTGAGACATAAGAGCAAGCTATGTTTATAATTCAATATTTCTTGTAGTCATTGGAACATCTAGCTGCTCTGTAATTTGCTGGAATGGTGTTCGGTACTTATCCTTGGAATTTATTGTTTTATTATATATATATATATATATGTGTGTGTGTACATACATATATGGAGCGTTGTTATGGCTGTAGAAAGGAGAACAGGCTTTTCAATACATAAGCGACGATTCAAATTTGAACGACCGTTACGGTGGTCTTCGTCTGGGGGAAGGCTCAGTAAGTCACTGTGTCACGAGTTGATGGTTCGAGCCTTCACGAGTGAGTCGTGTTCACCTGAAGAAGTTAAATCTAGCAAAGCACGCTCGTTTACGAGCGCGCACATACACAGACGTGCGCACACGCATACATACATACATGCACGCACAAACACATACATACTCGCACACACACGCGCGCTTGCGTGCACTCACATACTCTCTCTCTCACAACACACGCATAACCTGCGGTAGTCCTTCAAACTCTACATCAGCGTTTGAGGCCTTAAATTTTAAAAGTTATATCCGTAGACAGGATAGAACACACACAAAAAAAAACGGATTTAACAAAGTGCCTGTAACTGCTTTATTCTTTTACCCGTTTGTTTTCTTTTTTTATCTTGGTGGCTTCATCAAGGTTCGGCTGTTATGATTTGCAGGAAGATAAGCCTACACATTCCCAGTCCTTCGCGCCCAGTTTGAGCAGATAAGTGATGATCGTTCGTTCGTTCTTCGTTTTCATCGTCTTCAGCGTTGTTTGTCTTGCCTGCAGAAAACCCAAGAGGTCGAAACGCGTCGCGTTTTCCTCCTGTAGTTTGTTTGTCTCTTTCGCTCTACGGAAAAAGTTTTGTTGTTGTTGTTGTTGTTTATTTGAATTTCCGCCTGCAGTTACTTCACTTTGAAACTGCCACCATTCGAGTCAAAACACACTCGTGCGTGTGCAGTGTTATCAGCAAAGCTTTCTTCTTTCCAGTAGAATTTTGTCACTGTGAGTGTGATGTCACATTTCCCACCTCCATTGTTCGGCTGAAAATTGGCTGATCGGAAATGGGAAGGCCAGTCGACCCAGTGAAAATCGTAAGGACTGAAGAA
>JADBJO010018918.1:2500-7500 GCA_016801955.1 Conus betulinus
TCTCTCTCTCTCTAAGCTCTCTCCTCTCTCTCTCTCTCTCTCTCCCTCTTCTCTCCTCTCTCCCTCCTCCCTCTCCCTCTCTCTCCCTCCCTCTCTCTCTCCATCTCTCTCTCTCTCTCTCCTCTCTCTCTGTGGCGCATGTGCATACGAGCATGCACGTGCACGCACGTGTGTGTATGTGTGTACTCTAAGGCATATATATTTTAAGATATCAGGCCATTATTTTTGTGTATGGGTCCTGGCACAGATATGTACTCTGGGAGGAGGAGAACATCATTTGCATGGAATCATTTTTCGACTTCAGAAAGTCACGATTCGTGAATCTCGTTGACATCAAGAGACATAGACGGCTAATTAATGTAATTTGGGTTTAACGAAGTTCAATGAAGAAAGAAAAAAAAAAAATACATGGTCATATCGAAGCATGGTGCATAATAAAGCCAAAGTAAAAAGCATAAAAAAGATCATCGATAATGGTCGGCGTTTTGGCTAATTCTCCTATATAAAAGTCCTTCAAAATGTGCGTTTCAAATCCTACCAAAATGCAAAGTCTTTTTTCATCCTTGAGAGGCAATGTCATTGATCTCTCTGATGTGCTAGTCAAGCCTCTGTGTCTTTTCTGCCGATTTTGTCTGGCGTTGATCATGTACTGTGCACGCTATTTCATCTGATATCTTGTCCAGACAGACGTAGGAAACGCACGATAAATCGTTGGATATTTGTTTTATTTATTGAAAGTGCTTCCGGATGATGACTGATGTTCTATTGTATATTCATGACATCAATGTACGGCAATGCACAAAAACCGCCATAGCAAAATGTGTACGACTGTTGTTGTGTGTGTGTGTGTGTGTGTGTGTGTGTGTGTGTGTGTGTGTGTTTTGTGTGTGTGTGTGTACGGGTGTGTGTACAGCGCGTGGTGCGCGCACATGCACACGTCGGTATGTCTGAGCGAGACGAGAAAATGTAGTGAGGAGGGAGAGGATTACAAGAAATGTCCAACACAACAATACAACAGGCAGTTTGGGCAGGTTGAGAACAGAGTATGTTGAAAGACAAAGATTTCTTTTTCCCAAAATAATATACACCAGCATTTGCAATCCCATTTTTTTTCTTCTTTATTTTCATTTTTTTTTTTTTTTTTTTGTGGGGGTGGGGTGGGGGGGGGTGTTACTTTTCTGCACCAATGAATAAAGCGAAGCTGAGGGATGAGAGAGAGATGAGAGAGAGAGGAGGACAGGAGAGACGACCCGACGCCCCCCCCCAGGAGAGAGATGAGAGAGAGCGGACCCGAGCGAGGCGAGATGACGCACCCGCCCGAAGAGAAGACAGGAGCGGAGAAGAGGACGGAGAGAGAAAGAGAGAGGAGAGTTGATGGCAGCGGAGATGCCTGATTCACCAAAATAATTTTCGAGGAATTAAAAGAAACCGATAGTGAGCGGGGGATGCGGAGAGCAACATTTCATAACACGAAAGCATGACCGAGAAGAAGGGAAAAAAAATGGAGAGAGTGTCGTTTTATTCACAAATAATTTTCTTGATAATCCAAAGCGTATGTGATGCTAGCTAAATTGCACACATGTCGACCACATCAAGAAAACAATCAAACATGCGTTTAAGAAAGCACCCGATTACGCAATGACACCAGTGCAAAAACACGGCAGAAACAACGGAGAACTGTGTTAAGGAAGCAGGCAAAAAACCTGTGATCCCCACCATCCCGGGTTGTTTCCAAGGGAGAGGAGACGGAATATCAGGTAGCTCCATCCATTGTCTGTGGAAGTTTTTGGGTCTGTCTGCGCATAATAGGATTACGAGACACCACAATGGTAACACGTTGGAATGCTGAGACACTGCCCACGCAACAAAAAAGTGACGGAACTTGATTCCTAATGGAGCTTTATTTGTCTGCACCCTTGTCAACTCACGTGCCGTGTCTGCGGGGGTGGTGCTTTGTGGAATACGATTTGACAGGGGTTTGGTTTTTAAAAAAAAGTATTTATACCAGCACCCGCACACCAGCCACCAGCAGGCCTCAGCCGGTAGAGTCTAGTAGTCGCGACAACAGCAGCAGCACAACGCAGCAGAACAACAACAACAACAAAACCAACGACGACGACGTACGACAACTAACGAACGACGACGACACAACCAAGATATAAACTGGTTTGCATGAACAATAGGTTACATGTTCTTTTTGAGTGTGAAGGAAATGTTTCATCCACCAATAGGTCCTTTTCTTGTTTTCTTTCTTGGTCCTTTTTTCTTTCTTCTCAGGTAATCCTCCTCTCTGCCTGTTCTCTGGCCTTCTCCCTTCCCCTTTTTTTTTTTCGTTTTCTTTCCTCTTGATACAAACCACTTCCAGACCGGGTCTCACGGCATTACTCCAACGATCGTTCATTTTCGGCCCTCTCTCTCTACAACAACATGCACGCTTTAACGCCACAACAGGCATACTTTGAGAACGGCATGTGCGGCAGACTCTCAGGTTTTTTTGCCTGGTCGGTTTTGTTGGTGTGTGTTGTTGTGTGTGTCTGGTGTGTGTGTGTGTGTGTGTGGTGTGTGTTTGTGTGTGTGTCTGTTGACTCTGTGTCTGTGTGTATGTTGTGTATGTACTGTATGTCGTGTTTGTGTAGATGTGCACTCTTGTTCTTCTTTCTGTGCGCGTTGACTGGAGAGCTAGAAAGCGGGCGGAAGGGCCTGAGTGGTTACCGAAGACGACTTTCAGAGGTTATAGTGCGCGGATGCAAGAAGTGGTCTAAACCAAGGAGAAAGATTTGTACCGCGTAGGTAGAAACAGCTCTTATCACGCAAGGTAAAAAAATCGTATCATACATGTGTGTGTGGTGTGTGTGTTGTGTGTGTGTGCCGTGCGTGCGCCGTGTGTGCATGTTGTGTGCGTGTCTGAGAGGATACGGATATAGAGGAGAGGATGTATGTGCTTGTGAGCGTGTGGACTTGTGTCGTGTGTTGCGTTTGTGTTTTCTCGCGCGCGGTTCCTGAGAGAGGAGGGAGGGATAGTTATGTGCTTGTTAGCCTCATCTCTCTCTCGTTTCTCTCGTCTCTCTATCCTACATGTGTGCTTGGTCATCCTGTAGTCTGTCTGCGTGTGTGCGTGCTTGTATGTGTTGTGTGTGTGTGTGTGTGTGCGTGTGAGAGGTGTGAGTGTGTTTGTTTGCTTGCGTGTGGTGTGGAGTGGTGTGTGTGTGGTGGTGTGTTGTGTGTAGTGTGTGTATTGTTGGTGTGTTGTGGTGGTGTTGGTGACATTGGTACTGAATCATTAAACTTCTCTTCTTTAGATAGGGAATTAAAACTACCTCTTTTAATATCTCTTATCCTTACCGCTCTTTTTTTCCGGGCTATTCTTCCATGCCTGTAAAAAAACAAAAATCCTCACCTTGTTTCCTGATCCCTGCTCAAACGCTTTGTGAAGTAGCCGATAACAAAAGTCATCGCCTAAAAGCACCGTCATCCTGTCCTAAAAAATAATGCAATATCTGGCGCTAACGCCCACCGAGTGATTGCAGACCATCTTTGAACGACATGTAATAACTGGAAATCAGAACGACTGATGTAGTGCACATCTGAAGGGAAGGTGTTTAAATCATTACACTACACTAACCCTCGCGCTCCTCCACCGCCCCACTAACCCCTTCCCCCCTCTCTCTTTCAGAGAGCGTTGCGGTGGGTGGGGGGTGTGTTGCGACCCCCCCCCGTTCTTCTGTCTGTTTCTTTCTGTCGTTCCTCCTGCTCTTCTTCTTTCTCTTACCTTGTCTTCCTCTTGTTTCCTCTCCCTCTCTCTCCTGGGCCCCCCTCTTCTCCTCCTCCTCCACCTCTTCTCCTCCACAGTAAAACTCGCTTCTTTGAGAGCCGATACAAAAATCTTCCCAGCTCTCAGCAACAGTCCCGTTTTTCCTTTTGTTCAGAAATATGGTCCTCTCATGATGAAATCGGAAAACTCACCGAGGGGATGTTCAGACATCTGTGAAAGCGACGAAAGAAAGAAATGGAAAAAAAACCCTGGAAGGAAATCAGAACGACTTGATGTGAGTGAACTCATCAGGGGACTTACAGCGCAGGACACTGACAAATACCCCTCTCTCCCTCACTCCACCTTTCCCTCCCCACTACCGACTCTCTTCCGCCTTCCCCCTCCTCCCTCTCTCATACAATCCTCCACCCCTCTCCCTCCTCTCCCTGTCCTGTCTGTCTCTCGTCCTCTCTCCTCCTCCTCTCTGTCTCTCTTGTCTCTCTCTCTTCTCGCTCCACCTCCTCTCTTCTCTCTCCCTTCTTACCCTCCCCCTCCTCCCTTTTTTCTCTGGGTCCTCCCTTTCCCCTCTCCCTCTCTTTCATCTCTGTTTCTCTCTCTCCCTCTTCTTCTTCCTATTCTCTCTTGCTTCTTCCACTCTTCCCCACCCCCGTCCCTATTCTTCATCTCCTCTCTATTCTTCTTCTTCTCTTTTTTCTTTCTTCTGTCTGTCCTCTCTCCCCTCCATCTCTCTTCCCTTCTCCTCCTTCTTCTTCGTCTGTGGGGTCTTCTTCTCTCTTCTCCTCCCACACTCTCCTCTCGGGGTCTCGGGGGTTTAATCTCTGGGGGGTGCTTTTCTGGGTGGTCTGGGCGTTCGCCTCTCCTCCTCTTCTCACTTCACCCTCTCCCTCCTCAACCTCTCGAAGCTCTCTTTTCCTAAACCCTCCACAAACTCTCTGTCCCTCCCCCTCCCTCCTCTCCTCTCTCTCTCCTCTCCCTCATCCTCTCTCTCTTCACTCTCTCTCCCTCTCCTCTCTCTCCTCCTTCTCTCTCTGCTCATCTCTCGCTCCTCTCAGTTCTCTCCTCGTCACCCTCTCTCTCTCTCTCTCCGAATTCCTCTTCTGAATGTCAGTCTGACTCGCAAAACAGTCTGACTCACACCCACTGAGTTATTATCTTTCTCCAAACAAGACAGGAAAGAAAACCACCAAAGAAAACAAAGAAGAACAAAATAGTAGAGAAAAGCAAGCCC
>JADBJO010018918.1:20000-25000 GCA_016801955.1 Conus betulinus
ACATTTACAGTATGACGTCGTAGTGAAACAAAATACAAATATCAACACTCTCTTGATGGTGACACACACAAACTGGCATTATATGTGCACCAGCCCAGCAATTTTGCATCAAATCCGAATGACATGAAGAGGCCATCCCTTTTTTTTTCTCCAGAGGAGTATTTGACCTTGGTGGAGCTCTGTTCTCTCACGAATGTACTTCAATTTAGTTTTGTTGTTTCTGGCGTTGGTGTTGGTGTTGTTGCTGTTGTTGGTATTGTTGATGCTGCCTTAGTTTGTATCTTTCATGCTGTTGTCGGTGGTGTTATTGGTGCTGTGGTTAGTTGTATTGTTGAGTGACCAGTGTTTTCATACATACATTTTCCAAGGAAGAGTGAACAATTGTTGTTATCTCTTTAAACTTTTGAATCAAGAGCAGACAGCTGATGTTATACGTCCAAAAATGAAAAGTGCACAATTGTTGTTATGCGTTTGTTAGTTTTCAGACTTAGAGTGGACAATTATTCCCGTATATATCTTTTGTTCCAATTAAGAGAGAACAACTCTCAAATGTTCAAATTTATCGTGGACAGCTAAACATAGAAACAGTCAAATTAAGGGTAGACAATTGTTCTCATAAGTAGTTAAGTTTTCCAACTAGGGGTGAATATCTTTGTTATATCTATACATTGTCCGACCAAGAATAGACAATTGCGGTAACAGTGACATCTTTTATCTACTACTTCGATTGGCCGTTCGCTTGTGTGTTTTCTGTGATCGTGTGTTGACCAACTGATTGCTTGAAATCTACATGTCTGTTTCTGCAAATGCGGGCACATGTGTGTGATTGCCCGAACTTCCTCCAGCTCACTATACCATACTTCCCTTCATCCTGGTCCCCTGTGACCTTTCCTCCTCCCCCGTCCCCCACCCTTCCCCCTTCTAGCCTCCCTCCCCCCAGTCTTCATTCTTACCATACTTCCTTCACCTCCACCCTGCTCCCTCCCTCCCGTTTCGCTTCCGTCAATCAAGCCGTGGATTGCCTGGAGCCAGCGCAGTGGAAGCAGGTCTGATCGACCTGACTGATGAATCTGTCCTCCACGCTTTCCGTTGACCATTCTTCCTCCCCTCCATTCCTCTTTCTCCCTCCCACAGTCCTCCATCTCCTTTTTCCACCTCTTCATGTTTTTTAGGTTTTTTTTCTTTTTGTCTTTTTAGGCTCAGTTCCATGCTGTCCTTGGAACACCTTGCGTGCGTGCGTGCGTGCGTGTGTGTGTGTGTGTGTGTGTGTGTGTGTGTGTGTGTGTGTGTGTGTGTGTGTGAGCGTACGTACCAAATGTCTTCTTCACTGGCAAAGAAAAAAAAAAAGAAGAAAAAAAATTACTTATCATTCCCCCTTTTTTTTCTTTTTACTCTTTTTTTGGGGGGATTATTTTTGCAGGCAACACTAGGTTATTATATCATGAAAATGTATTATAACAGATGGAATATTAAAGATATGCCTAATAAAAAAAAAATGCATTTTCAGAATTATCCATTACCAACCCTTAACGTCATGTACCGCGCGCGCCGATCCGCGGCTGCGTCCCGTTTATAACCTGCTCGAAACCGCGCCTATCAACTTACTTCTGAAACCGGTTTCAAAGGAAGTGGAATCAGCTTCCCAACGTGCGCATGCGCGTAGATTGCTTCTTGGTAAATTGTTCTTCCTTCCTGTTAGCGCCATTCCGCTACTCCATTCATTTTCAAGAAGTTCTCGATCGATTTCAACCGTCTTTGATTTTTTGTTTTTTTTTTTTGTTTTGTTTTGTTTTGTTTTGTTTTTTTTTTGTTCGGCTTTGCATCGAAAATGGCCGACGCTGCATCTGAAGCGACTCGTCGTTCGGTGAATTTATCCACCAATTACTCGAAGAACGAGAGCAAGGCCTTGGAATAGACAGAGTGATGTGAGTGTCTCTTCAATGCACACGAGAGACTTGTCCGACTTCAGAGATCTCGACATTTTGTATTTTTCAACTTCGTCCGACGATCGGACTTTGCATCAAAAATGGCCGACGATGCATCTGATAGCGACTCGTCATTCGGTGAATTTTCCACCACCAATTAGTCGAAGAAGGACAGCAAGGCCTTGGAACAGACAATCAGAGTGATGTGAGTGTCTCTTCAATACACATGAGTGACTTGTCCGACTTCAGTGATAGCGGCATTTCGGATTTTTCAACTTCGTCCGACGATCGGTTTTTTGTTCAGAAAAATTTCATACTAATTACAGGTAAAATAAACAAAACACCACCAACATATGACAGTCATAAGCAAAAAAACTGCGTTCAACATGCATAACAATCATATCCACATACAATCTTAAATTTCATTCAAATCCATCCATTAGACTAAAAGTTATTACATTTTAAACACACCTACCCATTTTAGGAGTTGAAACAATGAGAATAAGAGTTAAATTTCTTTCCAAAAAATCAACTGAACGGGAACTGATGAGCCAGTCTTACATATGCATAATCATTATTTTTTTCTCTATACATGTTCACACTTCAGTCTCCTGTGAACCATGTCTCAAGGTAAATCTCTACTCCCCTTTCACTTGACAGACTGTTGTTCTTGGCTGTTTGATTTGTAAAGTCTCTATCTACTAAAAACAGAGATCGAGGTAAGGTTAATATATCTGAGATATAATGTTCATTAGCTTGCATTCTTTAAATGTATCAGATACACAAGCCACGCAATTGTAAGCACTGCTCTGTATGCAATATTTCAATTCGGTTTTCCATTTGCAAACTTTTCATGTTTTTTCATTCTTCACAACAGCTGCGATGTATACAATACCAGATCGTATCTAGTCATTTAAGAATGGTGTTTGACTTTAATATCTTATATTTTAGTTGTATGGACATTGGTTCATACAGCTGCAACAAGATAATTTCACTGAATTTACAGAATGAAGATTGTCCAGCTTGTCTCTCTCTCTCTCTCTCTCTCTCTCTCTCTCTCTCTCTCTCTCCTCTCTTCTCTTCTCTCTCTCTCTCTCTCTTCCCCCCCCCCCCGCCCCCATCCCCAGTATCTGGTTGTTTTTCCATTGCCTGTCTGTCTCTCCGCTTGCTCAGTTTGCTCTGCTTTAAAAACAACACAGACAAAAGAACAGAAACAAGAGCCAAAAGAAAAACAGAGGGGGAAAGTCTCAGACAGACCAGGAGGGAATAACAAAGGAGAAAGGCGTCGCAGAAGGGAAAGGGACAGTGTAGAACCGACAGAGCCTTCAATCAGCAGTGCGTGGTTTCAGTCAAAAACTTGATTTCATTTTCCTTTCTCTCACTTTTTAATCTTATCTTCAGGTCCTCGGGCGTCAAGCACCCACGTCCCTTGATTCTCTCTCTCTCTCTCTCTCTCTCTCTCTCTCTCTCTCTCTCTCTCTCTCTCTCACACACACACACACACACACACACACACACATGTATGCTCCTTTCCCTCCCTCTGTACTACCATCCTATTTAATCCCCCCCCCCCCCCCCCCCCCTTCCCCTCCGCCCACCCTCTAACAGCCGGACTCACCCATTCTCGTTTTCACCAACAGCCAGACCAGCGAAGGTTGAAAGATTGACTTAGAGCAAAGGTAAAGAGACTACAGATGTTTTAATGTTGTGACTGTGGAACTAGAACGCTGTTGGGCTTTGAAGTGTTTGCGGTGCTGCCAGTTAACCACGTACCGACTCGCGTTCGAAGCGCAGACCACACTCTGAATGTAAGAAGTCCACAAACTTCTATTTGACCAAAATGACTGGGGTGAACACATACCTGGCCGCTAATCATCCAAGCTCTCGCACCGACACTACACTATGTCACACGCATGCGCGCTCGTCAACTCTACAGGCTTCTTTTCCTTTTACCCATTAGAAAAAAGGAAAGTAAAAAAGAGGTTCCAAATGCAAAAACAAACAATCAAACAAACAAACAAAATCAAAAGCACAAAATGCAAACCTAAAATGATCTCTCTCTCTCTCTCTCTCTCTCTCTCTCTCTCTCTCTCTCTGAAATTCCTTTTCTCTGAACGTCAGACTAACTCGCTGTTAGTCTGACTCTACACCCACTGAGTTATTATCTTTCTCCGAACAAGACAAGAAACAAAACCCCTAAAGAAAACAAAGAAAACAAAATGGTAGAGAAAAGCAAGCCTTACACACAGCAGGAAAACACAAGGAATGATCTCACTTTTCTCTCTTCTCACTTGTTCTTCTTATATCTTTGTTCTTATCTACTGTCCTGTGTGGTGTCAAGCAGTGGCGTCAACACTCTCAGCCCACACGTTTTGGACTCCACGGTTCACTCCCTCACACACATTGTCCCCCCTCACTACGCGCCCTTCCTCTCCCATCATACATCCTCCTCCTCCCCCTCCCCCTGTCCACTCTCCAGCAACCTGTCACAGCCAATCCAATTTCCGCCAACACCCCCCCTCCCCCCTCCCCCACGCCAGTCCCGTTCAAAAGAACGAAAGGGGTCAAGGACACAGAGACTAAGAATGTCTGGGGGGTATGGGGATTAGTATGGTAGTTGTCTATTTTGAATATGGTTGCTGACGTCTGTTGGGCAAAGAAAGTAGACGGGAGAACAATGACTAGAATAGTAAACATGAAACAATTCGCATCATCAAATTTTTATTTTGATAGGGGATTACACACTCTAGGGATTACTCTCTCTCTCTCTCTCTCTCTCTCTCTCTCTCTCTCTCTCTCGCACATACACACGCAGGAGCGCGCGCGCGCGCGCACACACACACACACACACACACACACCTGTATAGATAGATCTAGATATAGCTACATATACGAGCGTGTGTGCATGTGCGCACCCCCACACACAGCACAACATTCTCTCTCTCTCTCTTCTCTCTCTCTCTCTCTCTCTCTCTCTCTCTCTCTCTCTCTCTCTCTGTCTGTCTCACACACACACACACACACACACACACACACACACACACACACACACACACACACACACACACAACACAC
>JADBJO010018918.1:58204-63204 GCA_016801955.1 Conus betulinus
TTTGGCCCTGAACCCCGATTCCCTCAAGGTGCTGCCCATACTTGGAGACTTTTCGGCTTTGCAGATTTGATCCTCCTCCGTTGTACCTTCATATAGCACTGTGAGGCCAAAATGGACGAAGAAAGAAAGAAACAAGCAACGAACCTAATAAACAAACAAACCAGCGGACAGTCTGCAACGTAATGTTTACCTACTACCCAAGACAAAGCAGATCAATTAATGCTTGACAAAATGTGTCATTTCAGACGTCACAAACAAGAGAAATAAAAAGGCACTACCCAGATCCAGGCCCGAAAGAGAAGGGAATATGTTCAACCTTTTCTTGGGAACTCGACAGCCTGTTTCAGTTGTTCTTCCTATGCTACAATGACTTAAATCAGAATCATTGCTTTCATAGATTTGAGTGGCGTTCTAAATCCGGTGTCATGCCACTTTCCTTTTTTGGTTTTGGTTTATCTTCATTCTGGAAGGAGTGCTGTGCATTCTCAGCCATCCACCCTTTCCAGTAAATTCCGTTTCCCTGCTAGTCCGGATGTCACGGCTGTTCCAGACCAGGATTTTGGCCTTTCTGTTATATAGAATGGTGCTGCTGGAGCTTCTGTTGGCCTGATATTCTCTTCGGCTGTTTCAATCAGGTTGGTCAGGAAAATTGAGAAACAATCTTAGAGGCGCATCCAATAAATAAACGAAACTGACTGTGTAGTTCCAGACTTTCCTACTGAGCCCACAGCAAACTCAACTCTGGGATATGAGCCAGTGAGGGGCCGAAAAATCTCACAAAGATAAGGCTCTGATGGGGAATCAAACTCACGACATACCAGCCGGAAATTTGTAACGCTGACCACTGAGCCAGGGTGGCTTGCTGGCTTTTCTTAAAAGTTGATTCAGTGGATTTTTGCGACATCAACTTTATGATAATCTGCAGAACGGATCCTCAATATGCCATTTGACGCGGATCGACCTTAATGGGATCGTCAAGGGGCTGCATTTAATCTTTCCCATCAGTTTGGTTAACATGGGTAAAGTATTTCGACAACAAAGCGAAACAAAACAAAACAAACGAACAAAACACAAACAAAATAACAAACAAAGCGACAGACACGGATGAAAACTATGACCCCCTTCCCCACCTCCTCTCCCCTCAAGGTGGAAGTAATAACTGCAGACCGTTAAATGTACAGGCACTTGCATTGTAATTGACAAGAGAGACCGCTGAATTCGTAGTGGCTACACTGGCATGGACCTACAGAAAGCTAAACGCACAGTGCACACACATTGCCATTAAATAAAGACCGCTAGATTGACAGTGGGTCGCATGATCATTGACTAAAGACCGCTAGATTGACAGTGGTCGCATGATCATTGACTAAAGACCGCTAGATTGACAGTGGTCGCATGATCATTGACTAAAGACCGCTAGATTGACAGTGGTCGCATGATCATTGACTAAAGACCGCTAGATTGACAGTGGTCGCATGATCATTGACTAAGACCGCTAGATTGACAGTGGTCGCATGATCATTGACTAAAGACCGCTAGATGACAGTGGTCGCATGATCATGACTAAAGACCGCTAGATTGACAGTGGTCGCATGATCATTGACTAAAGACCGCTAGATTGACAGTGGTCGCATGATCATTGACCTAAAGACCGCTAGATTGACAGTGGTCGCATGATCATTGACTAGAGACTACTAAATTGACAGTGGTCGCATTACCATTGACTAAAGATCCCTACACGGCTACATTTTCGTCAAATCATCATCTCTACATTCACAGTGGCGACATTGTCATTAACAAGAAATCGCTGATTCAACAGTGACTACAATGTCATTAACCACACACTGCTACATTCATAGTAATCAACTTGATTAACGACGCTGAATTCACACTGGCTGCACTGTAATCAACTAAAGACAACTAAACTCACAGTGACCACATTGTCGTCCACGAACTATCGCTAAATTCACTGTAGCCTACATTGTCGGTAACAAAAGACCGCCAAACTCACAGTAGCTGTACTATCATAGACTAAAGAGCGCTAAGGTCACATTATCACTGTGGATGGTAACACCATTACGGTTTATAGCTTTCGTAACCCTTGTGAAGCATGATATGACGATATTATGTTACTGGTGGGGTCGGGGGGGGGGGGGAGGGAATGGGAGGGGAGGGGGATGGGGAGAGGATAGTGTACGAAAGTCTATAGCAGCGAGACAGACACGAGTGAGTTGGGTGAGGTGGGGGTATCTTGTCTAGGAAAGGGGAGGAGGATGTAAATCTGGATTCTCCACTCATATCCATTGAATGCAGGAGAATAGCTCGTACACAGTCTACATCACAAACGAGAAAGCCAGGGGAATAATCACTCTTGCCATCGGACCCAGTGACTTGCTGTCAACTGTGAAGAAAATCAAAAGCTGAGGTGGTGCGGCCACGTCTGCTGAAGCTCTAGCCTTTCAAAAAACGACCCTCCAGAGCAGAGTAGAGAACAGGGCGAGTGCGAGGAAGACAGAGAAGGCGATGGGAGGCAAACATCACAGAATGGACAGGGTAATGTCTCCATCTGACAGTCGCTGCTGAGGGCAGCAGAAGACAGGGAGAGAGAGAGAGAGAGATGGAGAGGACGAGCTTGCTGGGAAGAGGAGAATGGAGAGAGACGAGAGTGCATTGGGAGAGACAGGATAGATGCAGGTGCAGAGAGAGATTGAGATCCCTGATAGACAGAGAGATCATCTTTGAGAGAGAGGAGAGGAGAGGGAAGAGAGAGATGAGAGTGAGAGAGGATGCTTGCGGAATCGACAATGGAGCCCCAACGACTCCGCTGGGTTACAGGATCGATGCGGGTGCATTGCTGATTGCATCCCCTGATCATACAATTTAATCGAAGATCATCTCAAGTTCGTTTGAAGTCCAGATCTTTCCTAAACCCTCTGAAGCTGGACCATCTTTTGAAGAAAACTTTCTCCCTTGTTTTTAACCCATCATTTTTTTTTTTTTTTGTTCTCCGAGCTAAGCCCTTCCCCTACCACCCATGTCTGCACCTCCTCCCTCTGCACACACACACACACACACACACACACACACACACACACACACACACACACACATACTCACTCACTCACCCACAGACACAAACACAGACACAGACAGACACAGACCCACAGACACACACACACACAAAGACCAGACAGACAGACAGACAGACAGACTGACAGTCATACGCACGCGCGCCCGCACACACACACACACACACACACACACACACACACACACACACACACACATTCACACACTCATACACACACATACACGCACACGACACAGGCACGCACATGCGCGCGCGGCGCACACACACAGGCACAACCACACACATACCCATAACCACACACACACACACATGACACACACACACACGCGCGCACGCACGCACACACACACACACTCACGCACACACACATACAAACACACACATATAAACACACAAATATACACATATACATGCACACGGAAAGGGACACACACCACACACACACACACACACACACACACACACACACACACACACACACGCACGCACGCACGCACACACATACACATACACACGCACACACACACACACACACACACACACACACGTACACACACACACACACACACACACACACACACACACACACACACACACACACACACACCACACATACACTCACTCACTCACAGACACAAACACAGACACAGAAAGACATAGGCACACACACAGACACAGATACAAAGACAGACAGACAGACTGACAGACAGACAGACAGACAGACTGACAGTCATACGCACGCGCGCCCACACACACACACACACACACACACACACACACACACACACACACACACACACACACACACTCATGTGCATGACTGCGGACGAACACACACACCACACACACACACACACACACACACACACACACACACACACACACAACATACACGCACACACACGCATACGCACAGGCACACACACACACACACACACACGTACACGCACAGGCACACACACACACACACACACACACACCACACACACACACACACACACACACACACACTCACTCACTCACTCACTCACACACATAAACACACAGAGGCGTGTGTGCCTGACCGCGCACAAGCACACGGACACACACACACACACACACACACACACACGCACACACACACACACACACACACATACACGCACACACAGGTACTCTCTCTTTACACACACACACACACACACACACACACACACACACACACACACACACACACACACACACACACACATACATACATACACATACACGCACACGCACAGGCACGCACATGCGCGCTCACTCACTCACTCACTCACTCACACAGGCTTTTTTTTTCATGCCTGCATGTATTTTCGAGTCACGTCGGTGGCCTTTAGTGGTACCAGTTTTGATTCAACGCACGCAGGATACTACCGTCTGAACCCCCTACTGACGACGCTCATTGCATTGTCGCGGAGCCAGCGTGAATAATTGCCTCCCTCCGGACGGCGCCACACGTCCGTCCAAAGACAATCCTCATGGAATCGCCGATACCGGCGACCCCGACACGAACTCACAAAGGGCATAGATGTGTGTGGGGGGGGGGGGGGGGGGGGAGGAGGAAATCGAAACTGGGGGATGAGAGCAGGACATGAAAGGTCACAGAACTTCACACTAGTTTGGTTGTTATTCTGATCGATGAGGATGAGGATGAGGATGACGAAAAGGATGCCACGGAGTGCCGTCCCGGTCTGAAACGTACACTGCGCTTCCTTTCATGAAATCTCTCGACATCAGTCAGGCCTGAGGAATACAGGCATCTGCAGCGTTGGACGAGAATTTGAGTTATACTGTCAGGGAAGCATCCTTTGAATAGCCGAAACTCGCTTGTTGGTTCCAGTCTTCCGAAAATAAGCCCACAGCAAACTCAGTTCTTGGCAGGACTCTG